>VYZM01014746.1:0-48283 GCA_013398915.1 Dromas ardeola
GATACTAATCAAACTATTCCCTTCCTCCTTTCATCAGGTATACAGCAATTCTGCTTTCCTAAAGACAAACTGGGAAGGTTTAAACCACACTGGAATATACTGTTTGTTTGGATTTATAAGAGGTGCCTCTGAAGGTTACAACAGTGAAGGCACCAGCTGAAATCACTTAAACTTCATCTAGAAAAAGCTATAATAATTCACTTCTCAGGAAAACAATTTTTAAAAGTCCACTGATCAAATAGATTTATATTAATGCTTATTTCTAGTTCCTTTCTCCCAGTTAACCAACCCATGATTACTTTACATTAAACATGTCTTCCAAGAATACCCAAAATCTGTAAGCATTTTTATTAACTAAGATAAAAAACATACCATAGCCCCTCTTCATAAAAAATTACCTTATAATCATCAAAACAAAAAACCAAACAATAGGCAAGAACAGCTAAGTTTCTTTTCCACTTATCAATCAGAAACTGGGAAAATGCAAACCTTAATCCTTTCTGTTGTTGAGGGTTCTCTGCCTCTTCCCTTCATTCAACTGCCACGTGAGCATCTAACGCCTCTTCACGTTTGCAGACCATACCAACCTCACCTCATCACAAAGTTTTAGCCAGCATGTGTTCTTTAATCAAAATATGCCAATGTTCATCAGCAATTTTAATAGCCTACAAAGAAAGCTCACTCTGCCCTTATCTGCGTCTTTCAGATTTAGTTGCTATCTGGCAAGGAGAGCTGGAAGGGTAAGTTCTGCTAAACATTACTAATGAGAGAAACAAAAAAGGAAACACCTGGGTAAGCCAACGTTGGGCACGTCTGATGGGCCTCGTTGGGTCTTTAACGCCAGCTGTGAATGACTCTAAATAGGGAGCACATGTTTATTTTCCTATAGTAAGATTAAGAAATATGGTCTAAGAATGACATTTTAAAAGTGCTCAGCTCACACAACTGGGATAGCTCCGGCTGAAAAAAATCAAGATAGTGCACAATAACGATTAGGAATGATAACATGAACTGATTGGTAGGAAGAGTCAAAAATTACTGTTGTGCAGAAAACTGAAAGGAGAAGTCAACTGATTGAGAGAGAGACATATTCCTCTCACTAACAGAGGTGAGAGAAAATTTTGCCTAGCCTGCTGAAGCTGTGATCTATCCAACACATCCTCATCTGTCTGCCGTACGTGTATGCCTAACAAGTCTAAAATTACACAAAATTGCAAAATGACTGGGAAAAATGTACTTGAAGCTGATCACAGGCTATAAGCAGAGTTTCTCTTGGTTTCCTGAACCCTGTGGTTACAAAGGTGCTGTAGGTGTACATACATGTGTCACGTAAGCGTTACTCATTCTCAAAACCTATCAATTGCATATGAAAAATCAACTACTGTTTGTTTACTTTAGTTTTATTTTGGCATTCACTTTGATAATAAATTTGGATATTCCCTGTCCCTACTCTTTAAATCTTCATTTTTATCCCCTTTTTTCTTTGCTTTTTTTTCTGTTCCAAACTCCTCCATTCTCTTTCTGAGAACTACTTTTTCTAACTCCTACCCATTCTCTTCTACTCTCCAAGAAGCCATTGTTCCACCACCAGAAGGCAGTCACCCCTTTCTGTCCCTCCCAAGCATATGGATACTGTACTTGGGCACTGCCCTTCCTACCTGGGCCCTCTCCTTTCACTCATGCAGGTAAACAGCATGACTGGCACCTTTTTATCATTATTGATTGCTGGCAATTTCTGGATCTCCGGTCTCACCCTTTATCACAGGTGTCCTCCACTTCCCTTCTTCTAGCACACTCCACCATTCCTCACCTACTCCCCTTCTGGTGTGATGATTAGGAGAGAGGTAAAGAGACAGGTGGGAGGAGTGGGGCAGAATTTTCTCTCTCTATTCAAAGCTTTTCAGGAGCAGAGTAGGTTCAGCCACATTTTTTCTTTCTCCTCGGGTACTCAGGATATCTAGAATAGTCTTCATTGAGAAAGGCATTTTAGCAAGACATCAGAACTTGTGATGGTTTATCAACAACTATTCAGAATAGTAGTTCAGCTATGCAAGAAAAGTAAATCGACGTAGTCAAAAACAATATTAAAGGAGTACATAATACTAAGAGGGTTCTTTCTCCCAAGAGAGAAAATGAGAAAAATATATGACAGCATAATAAGTACTGTGCTTTCATCTTCTTCCTTTACTCCACCTTTTATGTTTTTTTGAATGTAATAGGTGCCTGATGTTTTTGTAATACTGTGAACTCTGGAGAGCAGATTGTTTTTTTTTTTTAATTGTGTGCATGTACGAAGCCTAGCACAATAAAGCACTGATCCCTGGTGAGGAATCCAGGCCTTACTGTAATCCAAATTAACAGTCATAAAGATGACAAAAGAAATCCCTGCAGTGGTTAACTGGAGGACTGTGCAATCTCTTACATGAAAAGTTTCCAAAGTAAAGTAAGGAAAGATTTCCCATAAGTGTTACCATATGGTGGTAACACTTCCACATCTCAGAGTTACTCCTTCTTTCAATCATTTTTCATACGCACTGATTTTGTGTATTGAAAATGACCCTAGCCAGAATAATTCACCATGGAATAATTTTCATTTTAAAAGGGAAAATGTTAGTACTAAACATATAGCCAAGATTTGCCCCTGAAGCCTCAATCACAGTACACATTAGTCCTTCAATTACCTTCTTTATATCACTTGCCCTTCAACACGTATGGATTGATGCACTAAACAGGCAAAACTGTAGAAAAATATTGTAACGTATGATACTATTTCTCACTATGTAAGGGGGGTACATTGTCCTTTCTACATTTAGAAAAAAAAGTAATGATTAAATCTTTTCTTTTGCATGTAATTAGTTGTGAGGCTGTCCACCACTAAAGGAAGGAATTGCTTTGTGGTGAAAATACTATTAACTCTTCTGATTACCAATGCCATGATTGCAATGATGTAGGGCTTTTCTTCTGGGGAATACTGAGGAAAGGTCACTACTAAGAATAATTGAAGGTGTGCGCAGTAGTAATAGTTCATGAAGCGAAGAGACAGGGAAAGGCCACCACTGGAAAAGCTCCAAGCATTTCCATTTGCCCAGGGCTCAGAAAGAACATGGCATTTCATGGGCAGATACAGCCAATGTGTGTTTTGGTGTGCTTTTTTGTTATTTTTTCACAGTGACTATTAAAAGAACTTGCATTGTCTCCCCTGAAAAATTACAATTCTCCCAATGCTACATTTCCCAGCTCTGTTTCTTTAGCAGAGACTGCTCAGATAATTTCCGAGAATGGGGAGCACAGAGATAATACTTCTGACAAACAAGTAGCCCCACTAATACTTAGTTACATGCTCTCCATTTAAATAAAAGATTAATTTAAAGCCAAATAAACCCATTATTGGAGTAAAAATAGAAGACCACTTAAAAACTAACATTAAAATTATTACTTCTTAGGATCAAGACTGAAATCTTTTACCTACACTATTAACTGTGGCAGGAAGGGTCAAAGGTGATTTTGCTCAAGTAACTCAGCCCCAGACAAAAGATCTTTGACATGTTGGTAACCCGTATTGGGACAAAATTAGGACCTCTACAACATAAAATGTGTGACCTGTTCCTTCAAAATTTGTAAATGCGAATTGAAGTCCTCACAAGCTGAATAAAAAATATCATAAAGATCCAGACCAGGCCTTTAATAACTTCGATTCAATACCTTCAACTGGTCACCAGTTGCTAAAACTAATTTCCTTACTGGGCAGTAAACTGAAATCACCCAACACCCACAAAAATTACAATTGTGACCTAAGCAAAACTTTTTTTGCACTTGACAGAGAATTTGAGGGCTGAACACCATTGACTCTAAATGAATAATTGCCCTTTGCTGTTTAAAGACATCAACAAGGAGCCTAATTTTTTTTCCCTGCTATTGCCTGTACAGTATCCTTCCCCACAAAATGTGTGGGCAGCAAGGCCTTCTAGTATTTCTCACAGCCGTAAGATATTAGAAACTGAGGCTTACATACAGCAGAGTATGATGTTACCAGCAAAGCCATCCTCAGTATTCTTGCACATAGACCAGGAAACTTTGCAGTTCAGCGGCCTCTCTCATATTTATTCTGTGAAGAACTACTGTCATCATTATGTCCGTCAACCTCGTTTTACCCATCAGTAACTGTCAGTCTATTCCTGTATACTTGTTTTACAAAACCGCAGAATGGAGTGAATTCTAAGTCCTAATTATAACAAAATTCTAGCCTTCTTCCACAGTCAGAGTTAAGACAAGCTGGGTCAAGGAAGTAACGAACCATTAGCTAGAAGAAATAGGAACTATCTGTCTCGGGGTTATGTGCTTTGGAAGACAGTTCTTTCAGATAAAATTTTTCAAAACACTTAGGTGATGAAGAAGCTTATGTCCCATCATCTGAAGCTAATCAGTCTCTAAGATGCACTGAAATGACAGTTCTTTTAAAAAAGAGTTCTTTAAAGTTGCGTCTCATGTTTTGGGAAAACTCCCATTATTCACATAATCAAAGAAAGGAAAAGATATGTTTATCATTTTCCTCTAACAAGCACCAAAATTTTGTCTTCGTTATTTGACAGAAAATTTTAATGAATATCTGCTTGGTGCTTGAAAAAACATAACCGGAATTCACAGCAATTCTCATCCATTTACACTGCATCCAAAAGTAATTACTCAATATTCTGGGATAATGCGCCTCTCCCAATACCGTCTTGAGCAGAATTCAAAGGCAGAAACAATTTTTTGCAGAAGACCACTTCGGAATGATTGGCTTTTCTGTTCTGTTTTATTTAGAAAATAGTACAGCACCTTTTAAGCTATTATGCCTGTGCCCACAGCTGCAGTATGGCCAGTACCTGTCACACAGGATCCCTTCTTTTTCCCTTCCACATTCTTCTTAGAAAAACACTCCCCTTTTTGTTCCATCTATCTTTCACAGTTAATTTGAGCTGAGTAAATTATCATGTGGACTCGGCAAAAACAACTTGGGAAGGAAATAAAGAATCATATAACTCAGTGGAGTCTGAAGAGCAAGGGGATAGTCCGCAGTCATTTATTGCAGAAATTAATTCTAATCTAGACAACAGGACACGTGGGTTGGGGAGCTACACTTAACAGATGAGCTCCAAACAGGGAGACGGGACCCAACCAGTACTCTAAATCTGTCTGTTTCTGTGTACCTATTTTGAGGCCTGCTAGATATTGAAAACACTTTAAATTGCTATTATTGCTATTAGCGGGTGTTTGGAAAAGGAGCTTTATACATTTATCAGGCAATTTTGAAACACATTATAATGTTTATTTAGAGTGTTGAAATCACCTATATTCATGTCATGAAAGAAACACTATTATATTCACTTGGTAATTTCTTCAATAAAGAGTTTAAACAGTCCAGAGTAATCCACATTAATTATTAATGTGTTGGAGAAAAGTAATGAAAGTCAATGCAGAAAGTCATAGTCTCTTAAAGTTCTTGAAGGAAAAAGAATAATATTAGGTAAAATTCAATGGACTGTGGCACCAAGATTTATCTATATAATTTACCCTCGGAATCTGAATTGCAAATGAAGCTGCAGCATCCTCTAGGATGGGATAGAGTTATGAGAAATAGGTCATACAAGGCTATTAGTAACACATCAAAGTTAACAGTACTTAGTGAAGATGCCTAAAACTTTTCACCTTCCACAGAAAAATGAAAGAATTTTATAAATATTTATGTACTAGAAATTTTTTTCAAGCTACCAAGAACTCAGCTGTTCCAATCAATACAAATTATCTCTTGACATATAATCAATGTGCAGCACCTTATGGCTTTGTTCAAGTCCTGTGGGACTTGTAGCGCATGTAACCGCGTACATGGGCATCACTCCGCTTTCTTGTCTGCAACTGATGATAAGGGGCAGACTTAGGACAATACTTTGTTAACGCTGAAAAAGAATTAAACCTTATCTTGTATTGATTCAAGACTCATTCCAGACGGTAGTTTAAATTCATTACAGAGTAAAATGATCCGCTTCTACTTACTTTTGTGAAATTACACTGATTTAAAAGAAAATCTGGAACTGAGAGTGAATGGTCCTGATTTTGACCAGTAAATGTGCTCTAATTACTCCTGACTCACCCGGATGTATCTGAGGCTGGCATTAGAGCCAGCTGCCCCAGAATACCATTGCCATTGTCTCCGTGAAGTAGCTCTGCCTACTCCGTGATACCAGTAAGATGTTTTTCTTCCCTAGGCTAGCTCTTGAGAAGCAGTCATCATAATGACACCTATCAGAGAAGTAGTTGAGAAAAAGACTAATGATTAAAGCAATTTGGGGAGGAAGCCAAGAAAATTAGAGATAATTCTGAAACATGACAAATATGATGCATGCGGAGTAGCACTAGCATTCATATTCTGGTTCCTTCCTAAAAAGTACACAAAAACCAGCTTTTCTCTCTCTAGAAAAAAAAGATCATTAGAAGGCTAAATCTCCCAGATTCTAGAAGTTCACCTGACTGTTAAACTCCTTGAAACAGAAAGGAAAAACTACCCTTGAGAAAACTAATATATTTAGGAAAAAAAAATCTGAAGCCTGGATGCTTCAGGAGTTTATACAGGTGCCTTTCACCATTAAGAGTAGCCAAAAGTCATTACTATATTATAACCATATAGTCACCAGCTCTCATTAACTTAGCATCTAATACCTATTGATTTTGATGGAATTGAAGTGTCTGAGCAGCTCTGTGGCCCAAACACCTACTTTTTTGGTTCTTATTTATTATCTTTGTTATTTTTCCCTGTGCAGTAAGAGGAAAAATCTTAGAACTTTTATTGAACAGGTAAGAAAATGATGTTGATGGTGCATGTCCCCTGAATATCTGAATACCATAAAGAGGAGATACCAAGTTACTTATAAGCCAGACCTACTAGCAAGGTTAACAGACTACAATCCAGCAGAGTGGAATTCTAGACTTGCTCCTGATTTTTCCTGCTGGCCTGGGCAGAAATGTTTTGAACCTTAAAGAAAAGGAAGTAGCTGCATAAAGGTACTGGGAAGCATCCAGTGCAATGCAAACAAGCATTTTCTGAAGAATATGGTTTTTAATGTTGATTTAAGTAAAGCCAATGCCCTCTGTCCCTTCTTAAAAAGTGCGGGGATTTCAAGAGAGAATGTGAAACAGCTCCTTGCCTGCCTCTACAGTACATGAGCTTTGGAGTTTATGTTCCCTGAGAAGTTGGGTGGGGTGGTGTCAGGGGACTGAAAAATATGCCAGGGGACAAGAATTCTAGTTAGGGACCTGAAGTGGTCAAGTATCAGACAGGCAAGGAGACCTCCAAGCTCCACGTGACAAGTTGTAGAAATTTCTGTATGGCTTCAGGAGCACAATTTGTCATTCTTTATTGACTTGTTATACAGATACTTCTAACGAAGTAAGAGATTGTTCTTCAAGTCTCAATTCAGATTGCTTCTTTCTACTGTGAGTTTGACTTATCTATCAGTTTGATTTTAATGAAAAGGAAAAAAGGCCATATATAAAGTGAGGGAAAAATGTCTGAATCTTGTGCCCTTCCTCTATCATATTCCTTTTGGATGAGCAGGAACTGCAGTCAGCGTGATTACACTGCAGGTGCAATTCACAAAACCCGTACTATGTGCAGTGTATGTAGCACACCAGAGTCGTACAGTGTTATGATCCACCTGAGGAAAACAATCCACTTCTGAGAACAAGTGAATGCTAGTGTTGCATATTTTTCATATTCCCATCTAAACTTAAGCCAAAGACTGAAGTCAGGGATGTTTGCATTTCTTTAGCATCACTCAAAATCTCCCAATCATGTTTGCTGAAAATAGATTCCACCCAGAAGGCAACATATCCCACAAAAATATGCTGAATTATCACTGAATTTCTACACATCTCATCATAACAGTATGCCTTATAAAAAGCCAAATACCTTTTACTGTTTGCATTCATGCAGCAATCTTTATTCCCATCATTACAGCGTCCTCTGTGCTTATTCTCTATCCCATCATGAATGTTATGTTTGGTCCTGAGAGTCACCAGGTTGAAGGCACATAATGGAAAACAGAAGGGAATGGGGATTTTCACACCAGTATTCACCAATGGGAAACTACCTCCCATCTTCCTCCACTGCCCTGCAAAGCTGCTCTGAACTCCAGAGCTGGCTGTGCCTGCTGAATCTGGCCTCTCACTAGTAACAATAATTAGCCCAGAGCCTACACAATGAAAAAAGAACGGGGCATATTGTTAACTTCACAAAGGGATTACCAAAATTGACTTTAGAGGCTTCTTTTTTTTTTTTTCTCAAATGGAAATATAGAGAATGAAGATGGATGAGGAAATTTAGAAACTTGGAAACAGTAAGAGGCAGAAATTTAGAAGAAAACACCAGAGAGCGAACCATGGGTTTACAGAGGATATAGTAAACATTTCACTATGCAATAAGTGAAGAAAAAGAATGTACAAGAAAAGAGGAAACTGGAGAAAATAAGAGAGTCTGAGAAAGGAAGTGAAGGAGAATAACCTTCACAGAAAGGTCTGTAATGCATGAGGAGTTAAAAGTGATAAAAAGTCCAAAGTACAGCGATAAGCCAGTGGCAGAGATAAGAACAGACCTGAGTTTTCCTCATAGCACGCCACACTGACTTTAGAGGAGTGCTGCCTTGGGATTTCAGAGAGTTTAGCAGAAGGGGGCTCTCTCATTTCTTGAGGCAGCCTGAGAATAGCAGTTATTTTACAATAATCCCATTGATAGTTTGCAAGCCTATTCCAAAGTTTCATTAATTCAAGAAATGGATTTTATTTTTTTTTCCTCCAAAAATTCTTGGTGATAATATTTCACAAAGTTCCAGACATGAGTCTTCAGTCTACAGTTGACTGTAGGTTGACTGGCATTTGCATAATTCTGTGAGACATGCTATTCAATGAGGTTTAGAATCAGTCTGGCACCTCATATGGGAGCCTTCTTAAGAATTCTTAAATTATTTTAATGAACCAGTATTATTCAAAAAACTATTTTTTTCCTTCAGGATTTGAACTTCAGCCAAATCACTAAACCATAATCTTTAAAAGTATTCTCGGAGACTTTCTATTTGATGCATATCTTACAAATCTAATCTTGTGTTGTTTCTGAATGTAATACTCTGCAGACAGCAAAGAACAATGCGTATGCAATGTTTTGTACATCAATATAGTGTTTACAAAAAATCCTACTTACAAGACTCTTAAAATAATAGCACAAAAAGAAAATTCATCAAGACAAAACAAAGCTTTGTGACCTTTATCTTCTGTTCCACAAACAATACATCATGCAGCAGAAGTACAGGGACAAGAATATTAAAATTATGCCCAAATGAGTAAATTATTATTTCTTTTTACAGTGCAACCTCATTTGAAGTGTTCTTTCAAACCAACATGAGATTGCAACAAGAATGTCTGAAAGCTCTGAAATTGTTTCATAAAAGTTATGTCAAAAATGCAAAACATGGAAGAGTGGCGTGTTATTACACCCTAGTCTGTACAAGGAAACAATACACAGCTACTTCTCTTCATTTAGATTTGCTGAGAATAAAGTTTAAATGTCGAATTCACATCAAATAGTAGCCTTTTTGAGAAGGTGGCTTCAGTTTCCTGCAGACAGTTGAAGAGTATCAGGTCAAGGACCAGAACAATAACCCCTGTATCTAAATTCTGTTCCTCTTGTATAATTTCCTGGAACGTTTTCATTGAGGGGCACACTGGAAAAAAATTGGAGTTCACAGAATATGAACTGTATTGTTATTCTGCTGTTGAAAAACATGCACTGGCAGACTCTTGGCTGGAACTTGGTTCAGGATACCCTCAGCATCTCTTTAGCTAAGAGGATTTGTCTATCAATTCAACTTCCCTTTAGCTATTAATGTAATGTCAGAGCAACTAAAACAGAAAAATACTTTGCTCCACTTTCTGTGCAATCACCACAAACATTTTTAACAATTTCACATAACTTAAAACATGAAGTTAACGTGTGTAGGTTCAATGAAAAAACAGTCCTCAGAGTGGCCCGAGTCTGCTGGAGCATTACATCAGTGTAACTGTGCCCTTCATCTCCCAATTTAAACAGAGCATGAGGACAGGGCACAACTGCGATGGGAAGGGAGAGGGCTGCCCGTGGCTGACAGTATGTGAACGTACTTGCATCCTCCCTACCTCCCAGAAAATCCTTATTTTGATTATACTCAGCCGCTCTGTCCATTGACGTCTGATGATATAATAGCATGCAATTTATGTAATTCTGGGTTAAAGGTAGAACACACATATAAAATATAATTATTCTTGCTTTTAGTTGTAATATTTTATTTACAAAGAGATATGAAAGTGTCTGCACGCTTTCAAAACAACTGGGTATTAAAGTCTTTTATCACTCCAGAACTCCCAAGCCTTTACCTTCACTGTCAATAAAACCTTCTCTAGGGATGTAATTCCCTTGTTTTATGACAATCTGTTCTATTCTGAGATCTCCACCACACCTCCATAGCCTGCCTAATCTTATGGACCATACAGTTTACCAATCTTATGAGCAGGACAGTGAGTTTAGGCCATGGATTATCCCCCCCAGCCACTACCTTTCCAGATGTGTGAACACCTTTATTGCTACTACTAGTCTGGTAGTACAGAAAGCTAACAGCCAGCCTCAGAAAAGATCAGCCAGTCTTCTTTCCTTTTACAATTCACTCACTTCACAACATTTACATTCCCAGATGGATAACTGATTCTATACCCTGAAGAAGTTGGTTTTTTAAAAAAAAAAATTTGAAATATATCAGAAGGAAAAACTTACTAGTTCATTACTTCATAGAAGCTTTTTTAGTATAATTTTTACTAAAATATCCTAAGAGATTTAAGATGACTCACAAGTGCCTAAAAATATGGAAGCTATTTTCCTCCTGTGTGTTTTTTCCTTTATGATGAAGGGAAGGTAAAAGTACATTGCTTTTGTTTCTTGTTATTTTCTGCTTAGTTTCTACCTTCCCTTTTTGTAAGAATAATAATGTACATTATGTTTTTACTTGAGAAGCTCCTGAATGCGTACCACCTGTATCAGCAGGAGGCATGGCAGATAAAAAGCACTAACCACACAGTTGCAATTACAGCTTAAAGATGACTGCAAATCTTACCAGCTGCTACGTTTTAGTTCTCCCTCTTTCAGCCAGTGTCATCCACTTTGCAAAACAGAATCAATGTTTGTCTTTAAAAACACTTGTATATATCTGTATTACACATGTATGAAAATACATATATTAAACACGTATCTATAATACATGCATTATATACGTAAGACATTTTTTATTATTATTATTATTATACTAAAATAGGGATGAAATTTGTTGCCAAAACATTGGCATCTAGTGCCATCTGAGATACTGCAGACTAAGACACCCACACAGCTCTGAGATATGGTTCAGGACTTGTGGGAGGTTCAGTTCTTTCTCGAGTGTCAGGGAGGTTTGGCAGAATAGCCACAGCACCTGAAACAACACAAGGTACCCTTCTTTAGACAACTGAATACAGCCTTGTTTTCTAAAATAATTTAGGTGAGCCATGCTATAAAAGTCCTATTTCTTCCAACTGGTCTTCCGGGTTTCTCTGTAGTGATCTTAGAAGTAAAGGTCAACTGTCTAAGCACTACAATTACCTAAGATGAGACTCCTCTACTATCTTCTTTGAGATATCAACAAACAACAGTCTATTTCTTCAAAGCTGGTAATTTGTTGATAATCATCTGAATACCTTTGAAAAATACAGATTCAGAAGACACAAGGACTCAAGAGGAAAGAAGAACTAAAAAGGAGGCACTGTACATTGTATTTAACTTCTTCATGAGGTTTTAAGGCTTGTTGAATGTCTCTACTTGATACTATTTTTGTTGGCATTGTAACCTTGGCTTGCCTGCTCCTATATGCCTCTAATTTTCCAGTGCTGCAGATGGTCATATTTCCACAATATAGAGTGCAGCAGTCACCAGGGGAATATCTTGCTCCTGGTATAGACACTGACAATCCTTCACTGATTTTCGAAATAACAGGTCTGGATTCTAAATGCTCAGGACAGGAATAGGAGTTAAAGCGGACTAGAAAAGTGCTTTTGCTGCATTACAGAAGAGATACTGTTCCTCAACTAGACTAGGAACAGAAAAGCGTATTAACCTTTCTTTCTGCTTGAAAAAGGACAAATAGGCCTTCCCTTCTCTGTATTTTGGTTTAGTCCCACAGAATGCCTTGTGTTATTTATAAGAAACTCTGTGAATCAGAAATAACTCCACACAATTTTGCCTGGAAGTATTATGGTAGAGATGGAGGCCTAGCAAAAGAGAAAGTAGGCCCACCTTGGCTTTTAAAGGAGAAGGTAGGAAACAGCTAAATAACATTGCATTATATTTTTAGGATCCATTCCTAAAAATACTTAACTTTATCTAAATATTGTTGAATATTCTTAGAAAAAGAAGTCTAAACCACGAAGATTTTCCATGGAGACCTAAGGCTCAGAGATGCAGTCACCATGCCAGGTCAATGGCACATAGTCAAAGACAAGTTTGTGTGATGAAAACAAATCTAATGGGTTTATTTTTAAATACAAGCATTTCATAATGCATATTCAGCAAGACAGCTGCAGCCCAAAAATCATCCACTCAACATAGCCAGGAATGGTTGCAAATAATCATTGCATACATGAAAAAATCCAGAACATTCCTCACAGGTCTGCCTCTAGCCTATGTATTTGGGTTTATATTTTTTCATTGTGTGTGTTATATATATCTAAACAGTATTTAAAAAGTAGTTTAAAATACTGACAAAACACTAATTAACAGCACCTCTGGAAACAGTAAGATTTTTTTATTCTAGAAACACTCAGCTGCCACCTTAAAAATGTTCATCTGTGGAATGATTTAGAGACCTTAGCTTGTTTTTTTTTCTCCTTTCAACTCAATGGGAAGGTAGAATCTCATTCTGTACTTCTGCAGTCAATATTAGAGCTGAAATTGTTTTAACGGGGTTTACCCTACTTTATGCTGGCTGCCTAAAGAACAGTAGGATAAAGGAAGTTAACACTTCAGTCTTCCTTGTAGTACTATTTAATCACTCTAAAATCATAGGGTAATAAATCAGTCTGTAGAGAACACTGTCATCAAACACTCACACACATAAACACAAAAGATAAAATAATTAAAGTAGAAAATTCAAGCAGGACAGCACCCACCACCCTCAAACCAGATGGATGGCTTCGCAGTTGTTTACGGTAAGGCATTGATATTCAGTATTTCTCCCATCTCTAAAGTTGTTTTAACTGTACACATAGCAGTGAAATCTTGCCACCTTAAAATTAATGGCAAACTCTGACTTGTTGCAACTAGCTCCAAGAAGGTTATTTTGCAGATTTATACTGCTGATCAGAACATAAAACTTCATTGCCAGACACACGGAATAGGTATGATAGAATAACAAAAAGCATATTTTCAGACAATCACCTATGCTGGTAATAATCAAGCTTAAAAAATGACGAGATATCATTCATATCGTTCATACAAAATTTCTAGACATTTCTCTTTTCAAAAGATAAACTTGGGTATCACTTACTGAATTATGCATTCTGCACAGAACAATAAGAAGCTCTAATACTGTGTAACATAGAAAGTAGGCATGAAACTAAAGATTCTAGTTATCTAAAACTTAGTTCAGAAGGTTAATTTTTAGTTTGACAAGTGAGAGATCCATTCTCTATTTCTGTGCCCCACTGCATCTGAATCCCTGAATGATCTCTACAGAAAAAGTGTGAAGGAGCAAAAATGTAAGGCTATTTCAAGTCTATTTCAAGTACTGTAGGAGTTTGACAGTATTTCATTTTTCAACATATGCTAAAACACCGTGGGATGACTTTATAGCTTCTGCAGCTTCGTACAGATAAATATGGCTAGATAGGATCTGGATGTTTCACGCAGGCAGAAAGATGTAAGGAGCAGCACCAGCAGGTTACTTTCCGCAGTAAGGTCCTTGCAGAGAACAGCAACGTAGGAGCCCTCCATAACTAGTTACAGCAGCTGGAATCCAAGCACAAAGAAACAGAAACCGCATCCAAGCTCATTTGCCCAGTTCACAAAGAAAGGCTACAGAGCATCTGAATTGTACTTTACTGTAGTAGGCTAGTTCACTTGGGGCCAATACCTCAAACATTGGTGAATGACTAATTTATGATGAAAAAGTTTCATTTTTAATGGAAATGATTCAGAGCCAGGAGAAATAATGAGAAAGGAAAAAAGAATAAACTCCTATTATGTGACCCAGTTCAAGCTTAACTCTGTATATGCTATTCCTGCACAGTGAACTTTTTGCTCCCATTTTGTTTCCTGTTCTTCTGCTCTGTAGAAGGCAGCACTATTGACCAATTCCAGCTGAGACCTTTTCAATTTCTGTACTCCAAGGGCTCTTTTCTATCTCCTCAGCTCATTAGAAGGAAACACAGGCAACAGAAGATGGAATGTTTTTCTTCCCCTTTTATGACAGCTGCCATTTGGTCAACTGAGGTGGCACCGCTAGCACAATAAAATCACCAGCATGAAACTTAATGCACCCCACAATAGCATGCAAAATTTAAGAACATCAGGCCGGCCATTTGCATCAGGGGAGCCCTGTCCGGACCTGGATTCTGGCTCTGAAAGTGGTCATCAGCAGATGTTCAGGGAAAGTGCATCGGAAAACCTTTCCAGTGTGAGGCAACAAACTGTTTAAAAACCCAGAGTGAGAGGCTGTATCTCGACTGTGATGTCTGAGAAGTATCAATTCCCCTTCATAGCTCATTGATTCTTTTGGCTTCCATGAAACTTTTCAAAGCCCTAGTGACAGGCAGGTAAATAAATATTATCTACTTTTAACAGGCAGAAGAAAATGTGTTCTATAATGTGTGCCAGATGTTGTGAAAAGTAAGCAATTAACAGTCCTAGCAGTGGTCTATGTGCCACTTGTGTATCTCTTTTTGCCTTAAAGATCTTACAGTCTAGACAGATGGCATAAAATTCTCCAGCAGAACAGAAAAAGCGTCTAGCCTGACACTTGGTAAAGTTTTTGGGTTTTTGTTTTTTTTTTTTAAATATAGGAGTGTGTGACTGTTTTTTTCGTCTTCTGTTTTAATGCATTAGGCCTTCTGGTTCCTAATATCTGATATAACACTATTAGTCAAAAACGCTTCCCTGTTTTTCTCTTACTTTCTCAGTACCTTACCTTTCCCACATATAATAGTTAAACAATTATTTTTTTCAGGTTACCAGCAGAAGATAAACTACTTTACAGGCCACAAAGCATTATCATCTTCAGTACAGTCCAATTAGATCATCAGTAAAGTGAAGATAATATTATTTTACTATTATTTTGTCCTGGTTTGAGGTAAAACAGAACCAATTTTCTGATTTGTAATTTTACTGTTTAGCTGGGCCTCTTCTAACTGACTAAAGTCTGACATTAACAGCA
Organism: Dromas ardeola; assembly: GCA_013398915.1. Lineage (NCBI taxonomy): Eukaryota > Metazoa > Chordata > Aves > Charadriiformes > Dromadidae > Dromas > Dromas ardeola. The sequence goes on from VYZM01014746.1 coordinate 15,510, forward strand.
TATTGTTCTGAAACTGTTCACACTCAGAGTGCTAAGACCTGATTATACCAAGGAATGGTATGCACAGAGGCTCTTGCTTATACTTATTGCCATAACAACCAAGGTCAGCTAACTTCGCTATTTGCCCGTTAGAGGGTCGGAAGCGGAGAAGCGTAGAGGGGTCACACCTATAGGGAGGAGCGGACAGGACAGGTGACCCAAAACTGACCAACAGGGTATTCCATCCCATCTGCATCACGCTCAGTATAAAAGCTGAGGGATCAAAGGGGCAAGGGGGCTCTGGCTTGCGTTTTCTTCAATGGCCGACGTCTGAGGAGGACCCTGTCTGTTCGTCTGCCTTCGATCGCGATCCGAGCACTCCTGACTCTAGTTCCGGNTGGATACGGTTTTGTATATATTGTATATTTTTTTTATTTTATTTTCTTATTATTTCTTATTTCCTTATTTATTATTATTTTCATTGAAGTAGTTTAGTTCTTTTTCTAAACTCGTAAATCTCCTTATCTCTTCCTCTCCTCTCTGAGGATGGGGGTGGGGGGAGGCCCATCTGTCGTTCTGATTGGCCAATCTGGCCAAAAACCACGACATATTTAGTCATAAAATAAGGTATAAAATATTCAAATACTAGAATTTAGGCTAGACTGGACATCAGGTTTCAGTATATTTAACCTTTCTACCTCTGAACAGCAATTTTTACTTTCAATAAATTCAGAGGTAGATTTCTGGGATCTAAATGCCAAGGAGATTTAGGTAGGGTAGGGTATTTTATGTTCATATGAGGAAAGTTATGCAAACATGCACAGTTTATATCCAACTAACAGCATTTTTCATGCTAATGACATTTTCTTCCTTTATGCACAAAACAATATTTTCAACTTGAGCATTTAAAAAAAAAAAATTTTATTATTTCTTTTATCCAAGCAGTAATGTGTATCCAAAGGAGAACACAAAAACACAAGCTCTTTGACTTACTGTAAAATTTCTGACTTTTCCTTTCCAGTGGGCAAATACATGAACATACACATCTAATTAAAACATTTGAAAGGACTTGCTACAGTTTTCCCAAGCACATGAATCTTCTGGGAAGAACAAAACTTGCAAAGTTTAAGCTCTAGAGATGAAACTTTTGGGAATGTATTAGCATGTGATAAAAGGAGGCAAGAACAGAAACTTTTTATACTCACTATGTGACCTGTGCCACCTGCTCTGCTATGAAAGTGCTCAGTTTTCTTCTGCATTGCTGCACAAGTTTTATGTCATTAGAGTCTTTTCAATACATCTGAGGATTAATGAATACTGCTAGTTTTATGTCTAAAGCATAACATGTAATATTTATAATTGTGCACTAGAGGTTTATCACTTTTTTAGAAAGACAATTTATCCCACAAAACAACACAGTGCACCTCACCGTAGTAGTACTGAAGAAAATGGGGTATGATAGTTTCCTGCAGTTGCTTATATTCGGCTTTCCACATGATAGTTAATGACAATCATAACTGTAAACTTCATTGCAAGAATAATTACAACTTACATATGGATTTAGAAAAAACATAAGTATCAGAATGTATATTTCCATCTAAGCAACAAAAAAACTCGACTGTTGTCTTCATTACACATTCATTTGCTCAATAGAATTCAGAATTGCAAATGAAACCAAAACTCATTATATGTTATTAGAAAAGCAAGCAAGTCTCCCACTTTGGAAAGGAATAAAAGACGTTCGCAAGTGGTGCTCTTCACGACATCTACAACAGCCTCTCTCAGCAGGAGCCTTTCACCGATGGCAGAAAATTAACAGTAGATAACATTTAAACTGATCAACATGTTTGTGCCTTCCCTGTTACACAGGCAAGAAATTTTCATTCTGCAGAGGATGACTTTAAGAAAATGATATAATGGTTCATTCATTTTTGTGAGTATTGGTGGTCACTTTGTCCCCTGATTAGAATTACATTTGAGAACACTGGATAAAAGGCATAAAAATTCATTATCAGCAAATGCAGCCTACTTGAACTCCACCTATTTTTAGCTCCTTGTGCTATTAATCAGCAGCACAGATCCCCACTAGGATAACGAGACCAAGTTCCTGACACTCGACAAACAAGAAATGGAACAGAAAACACAGCATGAGCAAACTAAAGGTGACAGCCATAATACAGAAAACAAAACAGACCGTGAGAGAACCTTGCTTTACAGAAAGAGAAGAAGACAAACTTTTGATGTTTAACTTCCCTGTAATAACTGTATACTAGTGATCAGAAGCCAAAGCAGAAAAGATTGTACTAAAGTAAAAATTAATAAATCAAAAAAAAGGAGTCTGGAGGACTACTAAATTAAAGCAAGTGTATTATTCAGTACTTTGGGAGAAAGCATAAGCACCCAGAAATTTGAAACCAGGAATCAAACTGTCAATGTGTAAGAAGCCCATGTGCTACAGCAGATTATTTTATGATTTTTAAAAAATGTTTACAAAATGAATTTGCTTTTACTTCTTAGTGAATGAAAAAAAAAATAGACAAAACTCAGCTGAAATCCTGTATTGAAGATCTTGTCTCAATCCTACAGCTATATTATCTTCAGACTTCCCTGCACACTGGTTGCATTTCATGGCACACATCATCTATACAAACAGAGGTAAACGCACGATAGAAAAAGAGAAGATTTTTCCTGAACTCGTATTTCTAGTAATTCTATTTTTCATAAATACATAACCAAAATGCAAGCAATTTTATATTGGGCGTTCCTTGCACCTTGTAATTTTTCTCATGCAAAGGTTGATTTCTAAAATAAAAATGAAAAGAGGTTTTCATTTCCTTGTACACTTTGATCCTAAATATTTCTCCCAGACATACTACTTGAATGAAACAAAGCCACATGCTAAGAGTAGCAGAAACAAAACATTGAGGATGATAATACACGTACTTTGAGCACAAGTCACAAAGTGTCTTATCATAGGCTTCTATGTTTAAACTGAATTTGAACTATACATTTTGCCAAGAGCAAAAATTAATATATAAATAAATAAAGAGATAAGTCCTCTGCTCTGCTAGAGAAAGAAATGCTTAATGAATCCAAGGTTATTTAAAATATTTACACTCTAAATAAACCTTCACCAGTCACCCTAGTAAGTTCTTAAATTGCCAGGTGGCAATGCATCTGGCTGCACACATCATTTCCTCTAGAAAAAAGGATGTAGAGGGCATGTTTGCCATATGTCATTTAACACCATCATCTTAATTTGCTAGGAATGTCTTTACAGGTTCTTTGGTGCTAGATTGGGTACTGGAACCCTGAAAAATTACCTCAACCAGCACACTTTGTCTGCACGCAGATGTGCTGCTCCCAAATCCCAAGCTGGTCGATAACATCTGCATTTGATTATAGCACTTGCATTTTTGGACAATAACGTGATGGTAGACTGTATACCTATGTCTTCTGCAAAGACTATCCACTCCTCTTTCAGGAGAGAAAACATCTACACTTGTATAAATATGTACAAGTCAGCAGTAAGAACAATTTTCTTCAATAATAAAGACCTCATGAACAACAGCAGGGTTTTTTTTTACAAAAGAGTAATTAAGACATTAACAAAAAAAGCGCTGTCTCCTAGTCAGCTGCCACAATTGTGTAACCACCAGGCTTCAGGCCAGGGCAGTTTTGAAACAGCATCCATTGCTCTGACAAATAACCTTCTCTGCCCCGCTAACATGGAAACTGCATCCAGGCTCATCCCATTGGGCTGCTCTGCAGGACAGGACAGGGTGGTCTCCTCAGATGTTCATGGTTACATGGAGAAATAGAAGCACCTGAAATGCTGCTTCCTCTCAGAATGAACCCAAAGGATCACCGCAGGCCCTACAGAGTCCACAGGTCTCAGCCCCCAGCATTATACTACTGAACACCAATCTGGGAAAGCCAGAGAGGTAAATTGCACTGAACTATCAGACATGCAGGTAACCACAACTGTTTCAGTTCAGATATGAATGGCATATTCTCCTACTGTTTTCACAGCCTGGCTGAAGTCAGCATTTGACTGAAGACCAGATGGATAATCCCAAAGCCAGAAAAAAGTGAGGAAGCCTTTTGAAGAACATGTTATTATTTCCATTAAAGTAATATTTAGGAGTTCCAATACAGGGAAGAACCCAATAACAGTGAGCCCCTTCCAAGCATGCCTCAGAGAATACACACCTTATTTATACATTAGCATATCTGTAAATTTAAGTTCCAGGTATTCATTAAATCAATTCTGAAAGCTAGAGAGTGGTAGATGTGACCATGTAACCTTAAATATAGATTTATTCGCTGAAGAGAGATGCATTGAGAGAAAGATCTGTGGGAAAATTGTCTCTGAGTACATAATTAAAACATTATCACAGCGTATGTATGCAAAGAAAGCAATTTAAAACAGGCGTTTTCCAGCTTAAAGTGACAAACGCTACAGCCAATGATTTGGCCACATGTAATAACCTTGCCACAAAGAAGGCTAATGGTATCCTGAGCTATATTTGAGGAGTTTTGCCAGAAGGTTGAAGGGGTGATCCTTCCCATCTACTCAGCACTGGTGAGGCCACACCTGGAGTACTGGGTCCAGTTCTAGGCTCCTCCATACATGGACATACTGGAGAGAGTCCAACGAAGGGTCACAAAGATGATTATGGGACTGAAGCATCTCTCCCATAAGGAAAGCTGAGAGAGTGGGACTGTTTAACCCAGAGGAGAAGGCTCCGGGGAGATCTCACTAATATGTACAAGTATCTGAAGGGAGAGTGCAAAGGAGATGGAGCTGGGCTATTCTCAGTGGTGCCCAGTGACAGGACCAGAGGCAATGGGCACAAATTGAAACACAGAAAGTCCCCTCTGAACATCAGGAAACACTTCTTTTACTGTCAGGATGACAGCACTGGCACAGGTTGCCAAGAGAGGTTGCGGCGTCTCCCTCTCTTAGCCGTCTGGTCCTGGGCTCTGGGTGTCCCCGCTTGATCAGGTGGGTTGGACCAGATGACCTCCAGAGGTCCCTGTCAACCTCAACCATTCTGTGATTCTGTGAAAAAAACTACCTCACCAGTCAAGCTGAACTCAAAGAAAATCACTTTCCTTCTATGTGCCCACATAGAGTGGGCGTGCAACAAATGTGGCACAACAAATCCCCTTTAAATTCACACTTTTAATAATTCAGGTTATGTTTATGTGTGCACGTGCAGAAAACTCCAAGAAGCAATATTTTTGTATTTTAGGGATGTGTTTTCTTTACTCTTTTGTTTTAAAGTAAAAAAAAATAAAAATCTAATTATCTGCAACTGTAGCAAACCCTGTGCATCAGCAGCTTTCTGCTCTGTAGAAGAGGCCTTTACCAGTTAACCTGTAGGCCTATACCCTTTGCTAAAAGCAGTAGAAGATTGCGAGACTGGCACTGCATCAAGCTGACCGTGAGCTGGGAATTCATTTCCGGGAGTCCGTTCCTTCCCCTCGTACTACTTTAACAGATTTCAGGCTTTCTTTCTGCAAGGACTGTTCTCTCTGCAAAGGTGGTGTGCAGTTACACTTGGGTGGTTCATCGTGTTATTCCATTTTGGAGATAAAAGTGCGAAGAAACTTTCAGATCAAAACATAACAAAACATTTCCTTCTATCTAAAAGTTTAACCAGATTTCTAACAACTTCAGAATATTTATTCCACAAATTGGGGTAGCAGAGCATCTTAGTACTTTCATTTTAAAAATACTGAGTACCAGATGATTGTATGTATTTCTTAAAAAAAAATTTCTACCTGAAGTTATAAACTACATGCAAGAACTTAAATTAAACCGACATGAAAAGCATGTGCCAGGAAGTGCAACAGATCATCAGCAAAGGCATTAGTCTGGTTTGTGACAAAATGTTGCAACAAGAGTAAAACAAAATCAAAGTTAAGTACTCCTTATTTTCTATCCTCTTTTATTTTAAATGGGTACAATGTAAATAAAATATCTTAATTATTTAAAAATGGAAACAGAATTTTCAAGCTGAAAGTTTTCCTTCCGCTTTTTCTTATGTAAGTTAATAAAAATTTTCCTAACTTATTTTCAATAACGGGAAGGCAAATGCCCATAACTAAAAGCATATCACTATTTCAGTTTTAAGACTATTCAAGGAGAAGGGACATCACACTTAAGGGGATTCCAAGTTGTCAACGGTGCTTTATTTTTCACAGCTAGGTCTTTGCCAAACCATTTACAAGCAAGCTTGCTATTTTGCACATCACTAACGCCTACCCATCCTTCACATTTCACTCCACTAGTGCCCTTTTGTATTATACATCAAAGCACAGACCTCTTAAATAGAATGTTGGAAAAAAGAGAGACGCTCTAATGTTACTTACATTCCATCACACTGTTACTCCTTGCTTTTACTTGTCGTTCTCTTTGAATCCCCTATTGATGTGACACATCGGGACGTGGATATACTACAGATGCAGCATGATTCATCCGGAGTATATGGCTCCGCTTTCAACACAAAAATGCTTTTAGAAGATATCCAAGTTCATTGACTCAATGTTTCTCACTAGGAGGCTGTTTTAACGCTGGTTTTCTTAGTTTTCTCATGCCAGAGTAGTGTTGCCATTTTCCCTGCATCCCTGCTTCTGAAGTCAAGTAGCATGTTATTAAAGCCCCTTTAGGTGTAGGCACTGGGCTAAAGTAAAATAAGCTTCTGCTAAAATCTTAGTGCTGCTTGCTAGATTTTCTCTTCATTCTGCCTTCTTGTAGAGAAAACAGTATTTGAATTAGTTTTATGAATTTTATTTCAATTTCAACAAATCCTGACAATTTTTTGAGCTGACAAATAACTGAACACAGCAACCTAATCAGGATAAAGCAGTAAAAAGAGATAAAAGGACAGAGGGCAAAATAAAAATAATCCTGATAGTTTTAGGCAATAAGAATATGTAATTAAGGATTTTAGAAACACAGGATTGGCAGCAAATCCTCATAGCTAGTAGAAATTTCATTGTGACTAGATCTGACAACCATCTTGAACTTCTGACACCTGACAAGTTAATTGAGTCATTTACAACCCATTACCTGCTCCAGCTACTTTAATTTTCTAAGAAAAAATACCTGTCCTGGAGCAAACCTTTCTATGACACTAGAATATAGAAGCTCATTGTTGATGATGAGTAGCCTTGAGGAGATTTTACTGTGGCTCTGTCTCGGGAAGAAGAGGACATAATTATCTACAGAGACATAGAGAAGGAAAGAAACTCTGGAAAATAATAATTCCACGACCACTTAATACTGGCATAGAGTGGCATGATCACAGTCCTGACTATTCATTCCTGTTCTTTCACCTCCGGCAGAGGAAAGGGGCAGTGTGAGAGCAGCAGAGCGGGAGCAGGAAAGGATTTGCAGCTCAGAGAAGGCAGACAAGCAGGACAGCTTGTTTGGCAGCAGGGTAACTTTGTGCTAGCTTAAAGTGTGCATGGGACTACACTGTTAATACTTATTAGACTGTTGGCAGAACTCAAAAGTACCATTTTGCTTGATAGTCCACTTCCTTGGAATTCTGCAGGAAGAGTATTCAGATGTACTATTCCAAGTCCTTATCTGGAGGTTGTGGCCAAACCTAAATTAAGACTCAACTCAGCACCTGTGTTCCTTCCAAATTACTTTATCTCTACCGAAAGCCCTGTGCCTTCTTGCTGCTCGCCACACGCTGATCTTAGCTTCCATGGAAAGATCCCTTATTCCAGGCCAGTTCCTTTGCTTAATTATTGCTAGCAAGCAATGCTGAATGAATTTCAATTTCCAAATCAAGTCATTCTTGGCAGCAGATATATTCGTCTGGAATAAATTTAGCTGCCATTGTTACCCTTTCAAGACAGTGAGAGTCCAAAAGGATGATCAAACAACCCTAATCCCATGCGTTTTCATTACTCTGGGTAGTGTTGTCAAATTTGCTACTACATATAAAGCACACCGGCATTCACATTAAAGCCAACATGCATATACTCTGTAAAGTAATATTAATTTTGCTGTTTCAAATAACTGAGGAAAAATCTGGCTTCCAATTTCTTAAAAAGATTGTCTAGCATTCCCTGCCCACTCCCTGGCTCAAACAGTAACTTGTCAAAACTTTCACAACTGAAAACTTTTTGAGAGATAAAAATCTTCTAAGTTACAATAACTTGTAGCTCTCAGGTGCGCACACACAAATTTTATGGAAACCAGACATCTGTTCCAAAATGTTAAAAACTTTTTTTTTTTTCTTAAGTTGTAGAATGTGATCTATGCCTTCTTTCAGTTTCTGGAAACACCTCTATACATGGTAGAAATCAGGCAAAAATCACAGTTATCTAAGCGGGTATAGGTTGAATTATGACAAGAAAATTATCACTAGTGCAGCCAACCCATCAGATTTTATTGCCAGCAATGAAAAATAAAAAATAAAATAAAATAATAAATAAAGTAAGTTCTTGACAATAAACTTCCACCACTCAGGATTATGGAAGAAAGTTGTAAAACATGATCTAGAGCACACAAAAAATGGATCCTGATTTTAAGAAGTGTCTCATAATTTTTCCAATTTTTTCAATACTGAGTTGCTATGACTATTCAAAGCTTTAAGACATTACATCATTTCTACTTTTTTATTTATTAGAATCAAATCTCTAAATTTCTAGCATATTATGGCATGTCTCTATCGCCATTTCCATTTTGAAATTATTATTAAAAGTTATTTCACAGAAAAGTAGATAATTTTTCACAAACTGTATTTGAATATCATTCTAGAATGTAAACACCTACAGCAACATAAAAAGAATTCAAGATTAGAGGAACACGTATGAAATGGAACAACAGAAATACTTACAACCTAGGCCTCAAATTTGACTAAAATTCTAAATTAAATTTTAAAATGGTCACATAGTTTCTGTCAAACATTATTCCAAATCTAGAAACCTGACTAATCAAGTTAGAGTGGCAGTGTTAGCACATTTATAAATCTCTAAAATTCCGGGCTGTAGATGGAAGAAATTACTTTTAGTCCTCTCTGATTCAGATCGGTGAAGAGTCCAGAGCAGTTTGCTTTAAAAGCAGTTCAGGAACCTAACCAAATGTGACATTCACAAAACTGCAAGATGAACGATAACTGCTTGCTGCAGGAGGTCCGTGGTTTAACTCATCTCTGGGTTTCCATCAAATTCAACAACTAAATTTAACACATCCACAGGATATATTTAAAAGGAAACAGAAACATGTCACCTTATTTGTGGTATAGCTGAGCTGGAGACAGAGATGTCTTAACGCTGTGGATCCTGAGAGATACTAAATAACAATGTGTCATAATAGCTTTACTAAGTGATAATACAAGACACAGAAAATATGTGCAGAGAATGAAGAATACATTTTTCTCCTGGGCTGCTTGTAAATATTTAAAGTTAGGGAAAAGACACGGTAATTTATTGGTGATTGTCAGAGGAACAGAGGAGGAATTTTTCTCACCAGTAAATCACTGCTCTGTCTGCCAATAAGTAATCAGTTATTCCACACTACTACATCTCAGCTGCTCTTACGTGTCCCTGTGATGTATCTCCGTTTTGAAAAAAAGTCTCTAAATATAAAATTTGCAATTAATGCAGTTTTTTCCTTAAGCTCTATTGCAGTTACTATTGTAGCTCAGTGGAAAAAAATATTATTCACCAAATTCTATCACAACATACTTTATGCAGAATGAAAATCAAAGTAATCACTCAGGCCCTGTGATGATGAAAGGGAGCCGTGCAGAGGCAGAAAGCTGAATCCTTTGGGATGGGACAGGTAAGGAGGACATCTGGTATCCTGCCATAGCAACGCTCTCTGGGGTGACGAAACTTCATCCAGAGCTCAAAATGAGGGGTAAAAAATCCCAGATGACCTCACTTCAGAAGCAACTGGTATATATCAGCATAGTTAAACCTTTTATTTTCAAAGCTGCCAGCCCTGCTCCAGGCTGTGTGCAAAATTAGCTACTTAAGCAAAAAGAAAAAAGAAGATGAATTAAGCCTAACATACAGTGGAAAAAGAAGTAAAAAATTCTAACAAATCAATCCAAAAAGGAAAGGATCAGTATTTTTAGTCTAAAACTTTTCTAGATTTTGTCACTTTTTTTCAAATCTAAACATAAAATTATTATCAAGTTTCAATAAATATTATTGACAATTTATTATTCATATCGATAACTACAGTCATAAGCATAATGAAACAAAGAAAATTAGCATCTCCAAAGCAAAATATAACTTTCGTGCCGATTTTGTTTCTTTACACTGAAAAAGCTAGCTTATTTATGATTAAAATTTTGCCAGAGCTATATTCCCATTCACTTCCATCCAAAAGCCTCACAAGTTATAAGAGCTTTTTTACCTCAACCATTCTGTCTGTGTCAGGCTTTTCCAAGCTACAGCAAATAATATAATTCTACTCAAATAGCATACACTTACTGTTTCCTAATTTTTCCAATTATCAGCATAATTTGGAGATTTAGAACCACACTAGTTCAGGCAACCGCATCTTCTCATTTCATTAATTTCTATTTTAATTTTTCAAAGTATATCCCATTCATCACTTTTTAGGTAGGATTAGTATCTATGTGTAATCACATGAATAACTGCTCTTTTTTTTATTTTGTTATAGAGCAATTTTGTTATTACTCTAATAGAGCAATTAAGCAAAAATCAAAAATAAACCATAGAGTAACATGCTCAGTTTGTATTAACAGTCTTTAAAAGGAAAATACACAGTGGAGGATATATTGCGATAGGACAAATAAACTGCAGGTTTCTTGCTACTATTGAAACAATTTGAAATTTTCCACTCCTCTTGATGTCTATAAAATTGCACTTGGGTAGAACTGCCCTCCGGACTCAGGTAGTTCATCAATATCCTCTGCCCCACAGTACTCTTCATTTTAGCGCTGATTTACTTTAACACTATGAACAAAATAGTAAAGAAGGTGAAAGAAAGAGTTTTCTGGGGAACCATATCTGCTTCCTATTGATTTAGAAAACCTTTGTTATCCTTAAATTTCTTCCCCCTTGAAAAAGTATGGTTACAAAATATTTTTCAATTTTAGCAAAAAAACAAAAGGTAGAACCACAATCATTGTGAAAAATTGCTTTTATTAACCTGCTTCCTATGAAGTTCATTTGACATTATTGCAAACTAAGATTAGATTAACAACACTTAGGATGTAAATGGTGTTTGCCAACATAGAGGTTAGATGAATAGGAACTCATTTTTCCTTCTAACTAACTATCACGACTAGGGAAAAAGATCTTAGATTTATGATACAAGGTTCCATGAAAACATCATCTCTGTCCTCACTTATGGTCAAATAAATAAATCCAGAAAAAACAGTGAAAGGGTTCAGCTTGTTCCGCAGCTGAGGGAGAAGGTAAGACAGAAGGCTTAAAAATTCATAAGTAGGTTGGAAAAAATCAATAGGAAGAACTAAGTTTACCATCCCTCCAACAACAATAAGCACATTTTTTTAAAAAATTACTGTTATAAAACTCTAGAAATTAGTGCCCAAGAATGTAAGATAATCATTGATTTAGTACGCACTGAGCTGAGGATTTCTGAAGGCTGGCAAAGTATAACAGAGAAATATGACTATCTGCATTATTCTTTTGTACTCTTTTAGGTAAATGCTATAGGCAACAGGCAAAGAGAGTGTATGGGGCTGTACGGATCCTGAGTGTGGCCTAGCAGAGCTCTTACCAGGTTCACTGGCAGGTACCGACGTTCCACAGCCGAAAATAGGACCAAGGTTACAGAGATGCAAACAGAAGCCAAAAATAGATACAGAAGTTCCACACGGTATTCAGTTCCAGGTATTATTTCTCTGTAGCATACGGTTATGGATGTTCAGCTGGATACAGATATTGCATTGAAGGGATATATATTTTAATTTTAAGAAATAGTCAATAGGGTCACCAAGATATTTTGAAAATAATCCTAAATTCTTTGTTTATAATGCAAACATTGCAGAAGTTTCCTGTGATGAATGACTAAAGGCATGTTCTTCACAAAGAATGAAGCAGCTGTGATAGGTAACCAGTAGACACAAAAGCCAACAGCTATTCGGTTCACTCTACCTTAACTACCCGCATTTGATCAGCTGAAAAGCTCTCTAGACTTGACAGATTATATTGACTATAATGAGAGTTTAGAGAACTAATTCTTGTACAGACACCTACGTGGAGACCTCTAAACATAGGTGTCTTAATCTGTAGCTGAATCCTGCCACACATAATTCAAATGTGCCTTGACTATTCACATTTAAGTAATGCATATTATAATGCTTTTATGATTTTGTTATCTTCCAGCCAGGCTTTGATTGCTGACCCCATTTAGCTTTCCAGATAATAGCTGTTTGATGATTTGCCAAAACCAAAATCTTATATACAGATTGTTCTTTGCTGAATTGATTGATTCAGGACTTATTTTCAAGATCATGTCTGCCCCATTTGCAGATGTTCTGTTCTTCTTAATAAGGACAGGAAAACTGACAAGTCTTGTTAGAAAATTCATATCATTTCTCCTCTGTTATTCCAGTCTGCAGCTTGTCTGAAAACTTGCTGCTACTATTCATTCTTTTAGTCAGAACCAATAAATCCCACTCTTCATCCAATTTTTATTTTCAGATAGGATTTTCAAAGAGACCTAAAGGATTAGACTTCTCAGCTCTCATTAGCAGTCACTGGGAACTGGGCTTTTAACTGTCTGAAACTCCTTATCTTATTCCTATAAGCTTTCACATTCTGCAACTCTGGCTCAATGCAGGCATGACACGATGCATGGTTTAAAGGACTGTTTTTAAATCAGGGAGCTGCTTACCTGACCACAACCAAAGCTGATGCCTGTACCATTACAAGCTTGCAAGACACTCTTATGATTCCTTCACACGTAACTTCAAATTTCAAGATAACTCGGGGATACTGGTACATATTCTTTCAGGCTGCTTCTAAAAATAAATGCAATGGGCCAGCAACAGATCTCTGCCCCTGGTATTGATTAGCACAGCATGGCTCACATCCATTTGGCTAACTTCTCTCACTCTACTTCCCTCCTTGCCCTCCAAAATAGAACAGCTGCATCCTACCTGCCTTTTTGCAGTGGTCTTTGGCCCATAATATATCCCCATTCCTTGCCTGGGGATTGTCTGGAAAAGTGCTTATTTAACACTTCAAACTCAGCTATGGACATGACCATGCCAGCAATTCAGCCGTAGGGATGATCAAAAATCTGTGCTCAGGCCCATATTCTGCTCAAGATTAGTTTATTAGCAAAGACATAACCTCATGCTCCAAGAGTACGATGCAGTTCGGGTGACAGTTGGATTTTTTTAGACTGAAACTGTAAGGAGAAGTAGACCTCTCGATGGGTACATTTTACCGAAGATTTTTTTCTCCCAAAGCAATTATATTCTTCCCTGGGGATGTAGCTTTCTCTGTCCTTTCTTAGCCTGAAGACATAATGACATTCTCTGAAAATGGAGAAATCACTCAAAAATCACTTAGTCATGTCTTCAGTGTGGCGGGCTCTCTCTGCTGAGGGTTGGCAGTGTGAGTTTCAGAAGATAGCCTTAACAAACCCCTTAACAAAAATATTTTGAGAGGTGTCTATTTCATTCACCTTCACAGTATAAATGTCAAAGTAAAAAGGTGAAGGCCTACAGTCTCAACTACACGGAAGTTTAACTACAACTTTGAGACAGGTGCCCAAACCCAGACAAGAGAGAGAGGTTAGACTGTTGCTTCTTCTCCACTCCAAATTACTGCTGTGTATTTCCAGTCTTGGTTCCTTGCATGCTCTTAAGAGATCCCATGTTCAGAAAAATCTGTTGCCTAAACCAAAATTGCTTAGCCAAACACTTAGTTTATATGCATTGCTGGCATGGGTGACCTTGGTCCTAACAGGAACTGAGTTCTTTGGATGTGGACTTCAACAATTTTGCTGCCTTTTCTTGCCTGGTTTCTTCTCTGGTTTCGGTTGTCTCATTTTGAAAACATAAACTGGCCCTTAAACAACACGCTGCTTTATGTCCTCCTGTTCACCTCTCTTCTTTCTTCTGTAACTTTTCTGGGGGAAAGGTCTTCTTTGTCTTAGGTCTGTTATCTGTCCCTTCTGCCACAGATTAAAAAAATCACCTGTTGCCTTATTATATTGTGATTCTATCCCAACCACCAAATTCTCTTCTAGATACTCAAATCATGTATTTTATATGCGAGTTCTTCCTTGTGCAAACCACCATTTTTCTGTGATGCTCTCAGGGCTCTGAGTTCTCTTCTCTTCTCCTAGAAGCAAGGCAGCTCAAGGCCAGCTCACTGACAGGAGATGTTATGAAAAAAGACCTGGAAGTGGGGGCTCCCCACTCTGTCTCTTGGGGGCTGCTGTTAAGCCGAGACCCTGGGCCCCAGCCTGAACTGCACTGTAGCTCTGTTGCCACCACATCGATGCCTGGGCACGCACCCTATTGATCTAGACCCTGACCCAGACCTTCAGACTTAACAGCCCAGCCTGATCTCAGACCTTCCTCATCACTATGGGCTTGTTCAGTGCCCTGGACTCTCAGCTAAACCTGGCCAAGGTCACCAGATCTGCCCTGCTTGCCTTGCTCAGGTGCAGTGGGACCGGGTCCTTGTCGGTGAGGCTACTGTCTCTGCCAGCCTTGTTACCATCCTCAGCTCCTGGCTCACTTTCCTTTTGGGAGCGGACTGCCTTTGCTGTTCCCTGGCAGATTCTTTCTGAGCCATTTTTCATGCAGACTTTTACTTCTGCTGAAATAGCACTTGGCTTTTATCATCTGTGAGACAAATGCATTCAAACAGCTCTTGCTTCTTTCATTATTGTCCTTAACTACTTTATTTAGATGGTGTGTATCAATCTTACCGTTTATGATAGAAATAGGTTTTGTTTTTGTAATCATGCAATGAAATATTTTATTCTCTTTTCTCTCTTAGCAACCTTTCAGGAAATATGATGATTATAATCGCTTTCGTTTATTAATAGGCATCTCCCAAGAGTCTAGCAATTTCCTTTTTAGCACTTTCTAGTGCTTTCCTTCTTTCTTCCTTCCTTCTTTCACATGCCTTTTCTAAAAAGGCTTTCTTCTTCAAAGCTACAGTTTCTATTCTTAAATTGAAAACATGCCTTTCCAGGTTTTCTCCAGTTACTTTACTACTTCTTCTTGGTTTAGTTCTATTGACTCCAAGGAGACAAATAATTGAACACAAATATAAAATAGGAAAATCCTAGTCTGCTTCAGTTGTCACCTTTCTTTACTACTACTTAAAAGTTATTTTCTATCCACCTGTACTCTTATGATTAAAATGTGAAGATCTACTAAGAGATCTGGACTTGGTAAGAACTGTTCAGTCTTTTAATATTTCTAGAAAATATTGTCTCTTATTTTCTACATTTTTCCATATTTTCACCCATTCAGTTCTATTTCAACATATCCTATTTCTTTTTAACACCCCTTCAAAAGACCGAACACTCACCAAAGTTGCAAAAGCTATTTCATTGCCATGCTCTTCTGTTGTTCTTATCTAATTTTTTATCAAAGACATTTGGAAATGTTTCCAAAAATGGAAACATTTGATGCAAGCACCTAATTGTTTTCTTCTCCTGAAAGCTTCAATCGTTCTCTAAAGCTCATCCTGTCCTTTCATGTACAGTAACAGATTATTCTTCTCCGTAAATTTATTATGGAAAAAGCAGAATACTTATGCAAAAATTAGATTAAATTGGAAAGTACATGTAACTTTATTTTTTAATACAATTTCTTTCTTTCACAAAACAAAAGGTTGCATTAAAAAAACTCTGTTAATTAGGCCCTTGGAATATGTCTTTATTGAGAACATTTACTATCAATGATTCAATCTTTTTGTGAAAGAATTTATAGTTATGATCTGCATTTGTGTGAAACCCTTCACTCTGAGTCACTCAGCTGATGGCTACTTTCCAAAATACTGGAATTACTCACCACAAATCTACTGCAGTGACAGAAATGTAAGTTTTGAATAATGGATTTAAGGAGCCTATATTACATTTTGGCTTATAAGACGCATTACCATAAAATAGACATTAAAGATATGTGCGCAGTGCAGCAAACTTCCAGAACTCAACAATAGGGTGACACATGACATGAGAAATTTAAGGTTTTCTGGAGTTTCGGAAGTCAGTTGGGATCCAGTTTGGAAAAAGTTAGTCTTATGATCACAGAAATGTAATCTTTAACTTCAGAATTATTATTACATTAAAAGGGGATGGTAATTGAAAGCCTTAACCTGTTTTTCAGGGCAATGAATAAACCTGGTGATAAATTAGAGGTTTTCTTGACGAGCAAAGGAAACAGAGGATGCAGTATGTTCTTTTCATCTTTTACCCTTCTCTTCCTCCTTATTCTGATATTTCAGCTTTGTACCAAGTTCTACATACTAAATACAGACCAAAGGAAGGTGAGGAGGGCAACCCTTAATATCCCCACCCAAACGGTTTCCTCGTCTTTCTCAGCTCCAAGCAGAAATTATATATTGTTTTCTGAATACAATAAGGGAAGAAGGAACTGGGAGAAATTTTGATAGAGCGGCAGCAAAATTTTGAGGGTCTCATCAGCAGGAGCAGGCCTGAGGGAGTGGAACAGGGTTACTGTTAATACTCTTGTTGCTTTTTGTGTTCTTCAGAATTCAGCAGGGCAGAACCAGGCAACATTCCTAAATTTCCCTAATCTTGTCAATAACTCACAGCAAAGCACAGAGCCAAGCTCATCATGAGAATTAGTGGCATTATCACTATGATGAATTAGCTTCTCAACGTTTTTAATACGGGAGAATTGTACTGACTCTTGGGGGGGGAGGGTAGAGCAGAGAATAGAAGACAGATAGTAATTAATTTTTTTCCAAGGGCAGAGAAAAAATACAAAATGTGTTGCTAAAATGATCATATCTTCAATAAGTCTTAAATAAATAGCCATGGATATCACCTGCAAACCATATGATGACAATTATGTAGCGAATCATGGCTCACGCTGCCATCTCCACATAGTTTTATTTCATTAGCATAATGGCAGATGTGCATTTCTGGCAACATGACTGGTGAAATATATTCTGAATCAGAACTGGACTGCTAACCAGACAATTAGTATTATGTCCTTTTTTCATTATGCTATTTGTATTTGGGCAGTGAGATAACTAGAAAGCTATGATCTAGCTAGACTCCCCATTCTAGGAGATCTACATATCATAGATTTAGTGGGAGAAGGAGATACCTCTGCTTATATTGGGGAGTTTGTGAGGATTTGGTAAAGTTTTCAGTTTATCAAAATACCCTTTCATTCAGTCTTTTTCAATCTACATATGCCAATAACAATATGAAACCACCTGGAATATGATTGGTCTTAGTCAAGCATTATGATAAATCAGAAAAAAAATCACAAGCATGTTGTAAAAAAGATAGAGATTCAGCAATTTTGTATTTTAAAAAGTAATTTCTGGGATTTCAAGTCATGAATAGTCTCTCACTATACATTGAAGAACCTGTCCACACTGCAGCAACAAGACAAATATAAACTCATTACTTTTCTCTGGCCTTTGGAGGACTTTTATATTTGAGTATTTTTTTAATATAGGATTATAAGCACTGTCATAAATTATTCAGACTTTGATTTTATATTGGATTTGTTCCACAAAGCAGTGATCAATCTGTGCTACTTTCAAAAATGAGAATGGCAGTTTGAGTGAATTACAGAAGTTAATAAATTCTGGTTTAATTGTTTCTAGTCTGTCACTGTGGGTCAGACAATGGGTCAGACATTTGGTTTATTAGTGCAGACTGTAATCACTATGTTTTGCCACATGTTCAAGAACCGGTTTCACAGTTCCTTTTTAGTTTTTTATTTAATGAGCTACAGAAGACCTTTCATATGTATTGATGATTCTGTAAGCCCATTCACTTGCAGGTTTTGCACAGGGTTTCATCATTAGCAGATAATTACTGCTAACCCTTATTTTCTGCCGTATTGCTCCTCTGTTCTCACTGCAGTCATAGAAATGCACTTCTTTTGACGCCTACTTCACTTCCACAACTGTTTTAATATTAAAAACCTTGCTAATTTTTAGTGGATTGAGAATAGTCTATTTTGCTCAGGAGATAGCTTGCATATAGAGCAGCATGGTCAAAGAAAATAAATGACTATGCCCTCCAGCTAAGAATAAATGGCATCTCATGTAGCTGAAGTAAATGTGTCAGTAATACTATTACTGTTAAAAAAGAAAAGGAAAATTTTTTCCAGAAAGTTAACACGTAGGCAAAAATATTCCTTATCAATTTTAATGAGATGTGGTAATATACATCAACATTTCTCTTCTCTTCTCTTCTTAAATACCATTACAATCTTTTTTTTTTACTGTATTCTTTTCAATCCTACTATTCTCCCTCTACCTTCAAACTCATTGTACAGTTGCCGTTCTGAGCTTGCCTTCTCTTTAAATTTTCTGACCAGTCCTTCCAAAATTTGCATTACTTAAAGTTGATTATAGCATTCTGGAAGTAGATATTCAGCAGTCAATAATAGGAGAAGGGAAGGGAAGGGAAGGGAAGGGAAGGGAAGGGAAGAATTACCATTAGAAGGGACCAACAATGATCAGCTAGTCCAACTGCCAGTAGTATGCAACTATATCATGCAACTTAGCAGAAAGTTGACAGTTAAACTTCTAATATCTCTAAATACGGAGAATACTCTACATCACAGCTAATATCCACATTAAAAACTGCAGGTAAAATCTTCTTTTTTCCTTTAGTATAAATTAAACTTTTAAAGGAAATAGAGCAACATATAAGAACAATATTCCTTTCAGCTTCAGAAACTAATACAGCCCATCTGAACGAAAAAGCTGCATATCAGTACATGTGTATTGGGTTTGCATGGCAAGGTTTTGGTAGTGGAGGGGGCTACAGAGGGCTTCTGTAAGAAGCTGCTAGAAGCTTCCCCTATGTCAAATAGAGCCAATGCCAGACGGCTCCAAGACAGACCTGCCGCTGGCCAAGGCTGAGCCCATCAGCAATGGTGGTAGCGCCTCTGGGATAATGTATTTAAGAAGTGGGGGGAAAAAACTGCACAATATCAATTGTAGCCAAAGAGAGGAGTGAGAATATGTGAGAGCAACCACTCTGCAGACACCAAAGTTAGTGAAGAAGAAGGGGGAGGAGGTGCTCCAGGCCCTGGAGCAGAGACTTCCATTCAGCCCATGGTGAAGACCATGATGAGGCAGGCTGTCCCCTTGCAGACCATAGAGGTCCACGGTGGAGCAGATATCCACCTGCAGCCCATGGAGGAGCCCACGCCAGAGCAGGTGGATGCCCTAAGGAGGCTGTGACCCCATGGGAAGCCCGTGTCGGAGCAGGCTCCTGGCAGGGCCTGTGGGCCTCTGGAGAGGAGCCCATGCTGGAGCAGGTTTGCTGACAGGACTTGTGACCCAGTGGGGGACCAGTGCTGGAGCAGTCTGTTCCTGAAGGACTGCACCCTGTAGAAAGGACCCACACTGGAGCAATCTGTGAAGAACTGCTGCCCCTGGGAAGGACTCATGTTGGAGAAGTTCATGGAGAACTGTCTCCCATGGAAGGGACCCCACGCTGGAGCAGAGGAAGAGTGTAAAGAGGAAAGAGCAGCAGAAACAATGTGTGATGAACTGACCGCAACCCCCATTCCCCATCTCCCTTCACTGCTCAAGGGGACGAGGTAGAGAATTCAGGAGTAAAGTTAAGCCTGGAAAGATGGAAGGGGAGCTGTTTTCAGATTTGGTTTTATCTCTCATTACCCTACTCTGACTTGATTGGTAATAAATTAAACTAATTTCCCCAAGTCAAGTCTGTTTTGCCCGCGACAGTAATTGGTGAATGATCTCTTCCTGTCCTTATCTCAACCCACAAGCCTTTCATTATGTTTTCTCTCTCCTGTCCAGCTGCGACAGCTGAGGGGAGCAACAGAGTGGCTTTAGTGGGCACCTGGCATCCAGCCAGGGTCATCCCACCACAACAGGTTGTATCACATGGAAGGTATCACAGGGAAGTGGCTAGATTTAGTAGAGGGTACAGACTCCTTCATCCCTTCAAGTAAATCTGTACCTGATAGCATTGCCGAAATCCTGAACAGAAAAACAAATGCAATATAATAGAATCAACAGAATGACAGCATCTGGAAAGCAAGAAAAATGTTCTTAAAAATAATAGAGTATGATGAAAGTTCCTTTGGGAATTTGTAGCGTAGGTATTACTGTGTTCTTAGTAGCATAATCCTCACACATAGTTATTCTGTAAAGATCTCAGAATTTACCACGTAGCATTTATTGGTTTTGAATAGAGCTCGTTTGCTGAAGTGGATGGCAACTAATTTAAACAGAATATAAATATATTTGAGGGATTTCTGTGACAGCTAGGTAAACCCAATGAAACTTTAAACCAGTCCAGTTTTACTGGAGGGATGGGGCTCATTTCATCCACCTCAAACAATCTGTAAGTTAAATTAGTGGTATATGATCTCCCTGTGGTACAGAAGCACTTCAGTCATTTCCATCAAGAGAACTAGCAACAACATTGTTTTCATGAGCTGCCTTCCATCCAGCATTCACACATAAACATTTTGCACAAATCATTTAAATGACCTGTGCAACTTCAGGGCATATAAAAGCTATAAATCTTATCTTTTCCCTCAAAGTCTCTTAGCATTCCAGGCTGCCCCGAAAAGGTATGAGATTCCTAAGATTTTCACATGAGTTTTAGTCACTAACTTGATTACTTTTGCATTTGGTTGTGGGGTTGTGGGTTTTTTTAAGTGGAAAATTACTGACAAAACCCTCCAGCCACTCACATTTTATTACTGATACAACCTTTACCTGCCTTTCATCAAGTCTTATTTACCTTGAACTATAATAAAAATGTTGACCAAGCTGGGGATATGTCTGTGATATATCTGTCTTTTAGGTACATTTCAAACTGATTTTTATATAACCATTGAAACATACTTAAAAGTTCCCATCTCTTTTTAAAGTATAAATATATAGGTATGGGCCCGATCCTATGCTGTCTTATTCCTAAAGAAGTCAGAACCTCTCAGAAAAAAAAAAAAGCACCTCTCATAAAAAAGCTGTTGAACTTCTATCTGATACTCTAGCCCTTTGCTCAAGTCCTGGTATATAAGATAAGTAGCCTTTTCATTAACCTTCCTATTTTCCAGTAAGCTTCCTTATACTCCTGGGCCAAGAGGACTCCTGTCTTCTGCCTTGGATATCATCCAAAGCATTAACAATGGTTGCTGAAGTTTGCTTAATACCTCAGTAAATAAAACAGTTTTACTTTCTACTTCATATTGGCTGTCAGCCATCTTCTATGTTCCCAGACAACACTGGACCTATACATCAGCAATAATACACTTTGGAAGAGCTGCAACTGGGAATAGCTCTTCAGAAAAACAGTTAATCAGAGTGTCCTTACTCGCGTGACAGTCTTAGCACTGTTTTTACTCTGGTGTTTCACTGTGAGCTATCTAATTCCTGAGCAAAATAAACAATATTCATTCTAATAAATTATTTTGACTGTCTTCTGTTCTCTTACTATACCATATAAATGAACTCACACACACATTTTTTTCCTATTAGCAGCAGTGCGTAAGAAAGAAAAATTGTTTTGGATTCCAAAGGAGAATGATTTGTTCACATTGGTGAAATAAAAACCTGAATCTTGAGTGTCTCCTTTACCATTAGCTATGTGATTTTTCCAGATCGGTCTATCAGGTTCTTTATTTTTACTGTATATGCTTTTTTTACATGTATGCACTTTAGGTCCAACACAACATGGGCACATTTTAACTGATCAGATATGCCAAATGGCTCTTTGTGGTTTAGTTTTTCTCTTTCATTTTAAATTGTTTGGTTTTTTCACGGTTGTTATGTATTGTTTTAAAATCAATTCATTAAAATGTACATTTTCTCATGCAACTGCTTTATATTTGACTGGACTTATTTGAAGGCTTTTTTCAGCTGAACAGTATTGTGCTTCCACAGCAAGGAAGCTAGAAACGGTTTCCAGTTTGGAATCACAGACACATCACGTGTGTCAATGTTGATCATTTCAACTCATTTCTAATAAAGCCTGAAAAGAAAAAACATGTAAAGATAAGAGATGGAAAAACACACATATGTGGAAAAATAAACCTTTTCTACCTGCCCAGCCAGATCTGCATTTTCATTACTACTGACTCATGGACAACAGACTTTATATCATAAATTGGCTTTAATAAGATGCTGGGCACTTTCTGTCCAAAGTTCACTGTAATTTCCCAGTAATTTTAGAAAGGGTGGAAACTGTGAGAGTACTATGGTCTAGTTGGATGAGGAGAAACAGAGAAGGCTGAAATAGAGCCGGTAGACTTGATATTTTTAAAATAATCACTGAAGACATATTTTTCATCAAAATCCCCAATAAGGATGGGCATCTAACTTTTAGGTTCCTAAGAGAACCAGCGCAGTCTTACTATTCTCCTAATCCATTTTACAGGTAATAAAGACTGACAAATCCCCTATTACAGAGATTATAAACAGTCAGTCTGCTACATATTTACTATGAAACAGCAACAAAGACACTTGCTGAGATCATTCAACATCTGCCAACTAGTTAAAACTGAATCACGGGAGACTTTTTTGGGATTTTAGCCAGTCAAGTAAGAATCTAAAATCTATGCATAACAATCTGTCTCATATTGCTTTTGTATTAGGTCTCACACCTCAACAGACTGTATTTTGCATTTTTTTCTATTCTTAAAAAAAAACAAAAAAAAGCCAAACCCAAACCCAACATAAATCTGTATCAAAATCCATCTAATAAAGCCCTTCCTTGAGCAAAACAAGTAGAATAGATAGTCTGAACTGTTAATTCCGGCTTTCTACATTTTATCACTGTCCCTCACTCCAAGAAGACAGAAAATATTTGAATTAAGAGCATGTTTACCGTAGGAAGAGGAAAGCAGAGGAAACCACATTTCACATGGATACTTACATTTTACGCAAATCAGAATAATTGACAAGTACATACTGTCTGAACAAAGATATGCAGCAGAAGGAAAACATAGCCTGTGGTTGACATTTATAACAACACTTTCAGATGGTCAGAAACGCTACGTTCAGTTCTCAGCTAGCAAGGTGTTTCTGGCTACATCTGTCATCTCTTACAAATCACTGATTCAGACAGCCACATATGAAATTATTTCGGTATATGTTTGTGGATCATTCAACGTGATACAACTCCTCCAGCCAGACACTTACATCTATTTGCCTCCTTCATTTGTATCTTTTTCTGTGCTGTTTACACTTGGAAAACTGACATCTAAACCACTATTAGCATTGCAACTAAGCATGAGTGTAAATCTGCAATAGTAGCAAAACCTTGCTGGAAAGCTAAAAGAGCTGTAGTTAGTAGGGAAAAAAACCCACATATGCTACTTTCATACAATTAAATTCACGCTCTTTAATATAAAGCAAATCTGCTTAAACATCAGACTTGGACATCACACTCAAATTGATATGTCCATGCCACCAGCTCATCAGCAAACTGTGCTTATCTACAGAAGATGCAATTTGTTCTGTAAGGGCCACTTCAAATAATCCATCATTGGGTTTCTGACTTTATCATACAAACTTTTGGAAAAAGGAAAAAAAAAAGCCCAAAACCTTAGACATTTACTATTCCAGCCTGTATAATCACTAGATACAGATTTTTCAGCTAAGTATATAAAAAAACTCATTCAGCTTTTTTCTTGCTGTCCTAGAGTTCAGCCAGTGGAGCTCAACGTCTCTTTTAATCTTCGCTTTCTTCATCCTGTTCTGCAGGTAGGTTCCACCTCATTATATAAACTCAACAATAGCCTGTGAAAAACTGTATTTGACAGCTCATTCCAATCTATGCCTCTAGGACTGCGTAAAGCAGCAATTCTCAAACTTTTTGGAAATGTAACCCTACTTTGGTTGTCTGTCTTGGGCATGAGATCTTCCCTTCCTGACAGCTACTTAGGTTTAACCTAATATGCAGCACAGGCCAGGAGCGCCAGATTTCGTAATTGTTGGCAGGGGATAGAATCCTCCAGGGCTGAAGAATGAGAAGAGACTGTAATTACTGGCTATAGGTGTTTCCATTTTGCAGGGAATTGTTAACTGTCAGCAATTAAAAATAGTTACTACCACTGTGACAAATGGAAATATTTGCCTCTAGTAATGATAGCTGCTTGGAATTCTTCCTCCTGGACAAAATGAACTGTTACTGTCTTATCTGAGTAGTACTCCTAGGCCATACTCCTAGACTCTCATCCTAGTGCTGTACGGCAGAAATATTGTCTGTATGAAAAGCATGGATTTCTTACTCAATTTAAAAGTGAAAAAAAAAAAAACCAAACCCAAAATAAACTTGTTCTTAAATACTAGATCTAGTGATTTGTTTCACTGGAGATTAATTCACCAAAGATATAATTTCCAGGCAATCTCAGCTTCATAAATCCAACTCTAGTTCAGTAATTTGAGCTGGATTTTGTTAATAGTTCTGATGGAGAAAGTACAATGTGATTGGTGCTTTCTGCTATGCTGCACCTTAGCAGTTAGGTCTATCAAAGACAACATGAAGAATTTGAGCAAAAAAGCCCTCATTGAGACAAAGGACCTGCACCCCAGTTTCCGTGGATAACCCAAACCACTAATTGTTCCTATGACCTAGTTAATACCTAATTACTTTTATACAGTCTGGGACAGCTTCAACAGGACCAACTCACCCCTGTATATCTTTAGAGCTCAGAATATAATGGACCAGCTGAGCAGCCTGGTGAGAGAGGCAGAAGGCACCATCTCTACCATTTTGGAAATTATGCCTAAATATCCCCTTGGTAATCCAGCTCTTCATCTCCACTTTTCTTTTGTTCATATGAAATGTTTGCATTTGTTCCTAAAAATTAATCTAATAAAGCGTCTTTAAAAATCAAAAAATTTCATTTCAAGTGGACAGAAATTTGTCACAATTCAGTCACCAATAATTTACATTGTTCTAGCCACACTGCCTTTTATTATGATTCAGTTAAAGCAGTTTTATATCTCAAATGTATGTAGAGGATTCTAGTCTAGCAATGTCCTGCCTTTAAATCTTAGTTTTGCATCTCCATAAGTGATATAACCTTGAATGATGTTAAGTTACTCAAATTCTTCATTACTAGAACCAGAAACCTCTCCTCTAGAAATGAGTGGACCCCCTGTCAAAACCATGGGCTTTCCATCACAGGTACATACATCACTGGGGTAGTTGTATTCTGGATATAGGTAAGCACTTCGTGTAAGAAATCGGATTTCATTCACTAGTGTTGACTAGATAGGGAAAGATTTCAAATGTCCATAATTACATAGATAGAAGCATACACATATGATCCATAATTTAGGTTTTACATAACTCAGATTTAAAAAACATTCTTATTTTCTCTGTTTTACCACACTAATCTGCCATACATCATGTTTCTAGCCTTCATTTGTTGAACTGTAACAGTACTCTATGTCAGATAAAATTTCAGTAAAACTACCCCATGATTCTGAGGGGAAATCTCCCAACTCTTGAATCATCTCACTTCACTCCTACCAAGACAATTCTCCAAGTACTTCTGTAATTTCTCAGATCCAGAATCAACACAGAGTTGCCAGTGAAGCTGGCTTCATAATTCGGTATGGTACAAAGCACTCTGAGATGTGTAACACACTGAGGTCTGTCCATCAGGTCTCTAAAACATAAGACCTTCTAAAAGGCATGCAATCATTTCTAAATGTTGACATTTATTACATAAAATTTGGTAACTTGCTGGTAAAATTTAATAAAATGGATGGTAAAATTTAATACAAGAAATATTTAAAAAGAAAAGGAAGAATCAGTCTTACTAGCCGATATTAAAAAAATCCTTCCCAGAAAACAACAAGCAAGTTGTCTGACCCAGAGTCACAGGGGTAGGTCAGTATTTGGATGACAGTTACAAAGTGGGTCATCACCAACAGCCTCTATATGTCACCAGGCATATAATAGCATTCTCTGTAGCTTCAGTCATGCACTTAAAGATATCAGTTCTAGCAGCCTTCTTTAGTGATCATCGAATATACTCGTTCTTTGCAGCTTTCCCTGTCTAAACATTTTCTGGCTCACTTTCAACATTTCTTGTCATTTAGCAAAACAGCTGTGACACTTACGCACCATTATCTCAAAGAAGCTGAAGCTGGCCATACATTAAGACTCTCAGTCTATAAGGACATGCCTTTCTTTGGGACAAAGTGTTAGAACAGCACACTGTTTTGAAGTACCCTCTAACTACCACCGCTATCTCTTAATAATTTTGAAAGGACAGAAATGTTTCAGTAGCTTCATTATTTCAACAGCTAGAAAAAAAATTTTAACATTTCAATAGCTAGAAAAAATATGTGCAAGAATATGGAATAAAAGAAACCTCTCCTGCTTCAAAAATAGCTGTTCTTGTCTTACTTTTTCAGATACCTGCTGTATCTTTTGCCATGAGAAAATCATACTATTATTTTTTCACTGTGAAAGCCAATAATTTGTCTCCTTACTGACATTTTCAGTTACACTAATTTCTTCATTGTAAAATGGAAGCAAAATACAGTGAAATTATTTTATATTGCCAGTTTTATTATGAAAACCACAATTGCTCCTGCTGTCAACAAGAGAAGTTTAGTGCTTCTGAAAAGCATTTAATCTATTCTTGCAAAACATGACATGAGCTGCATGTAAATTAGACCACACCTCCTAACGACTCATGTCCCATTTGCCTTGACAGCACACATATTTTCAAGGAAAATGTCTTTAAAAACACACCTTTTTTTTCTAGGTATACTTTTGTTGTTACATATAAGATTCTAGTTCAAACAAACAAAGGGCAGGTGGGAACCTTTCATGTTTCTATGGTCACGGCTGTTTTTTTTACTATTACTGTACAGTCTGCCAGTTATTTTTCCTGTCATTTGTATGAAACTTAAACAAAACAACAGGGGGTGAACCATTAGGAGCCATTTCTAAAATTAAGAAAATTCTGTTGTCTAATCATAAAAAATAGTAGAGGGGTAAGTAATGTCTGAATAAACTTTCTGTTCATTTTTGAAAGATGACTGCATTTCAGCCTTTGCTTGTTCCCTAAAAATCTCTGCAGCAGCTGCAGATGCTGAAAGACAGAACTCAAATACATTTCTCTCTGTGCTATATGTGGAACACCTGCTGGCTTCCTTTTCTTTGATGCAGATTTTGACAATAAATAAGATAACTAAAGAGTCTATATGAGCCAGTGATACAGTGACCACTGGGGCGTGATCCTGTACTGACCTGAAGTCACAGGACTCATTCTATTTCTTCACTGAGAAATACACCAGAAAAGCCTGCAGAAGAAGGCATAGAAAGCTGCACTGCAGCAAAATGCCAGGCCAAAAAGAATAATGATCCCTTTTCCATCAAAAGAATAAAACTTCATTCAGTGCTTTGAGGTCAAAAGCTATTATTGCTATATTCTAAATTCAGATTAGTCAGATTTTTCTATGCATAACTCCATTCACAGTTACCATAAAATCAGCCAGCCATATTTGGATTATCTGACCGCAAACACTGCAGAGGGAACTAAACAGGCAAGCGCAGAAGAATCCAGTGGTGGCTCTAATGCTTTCTAACCCTGGTGGTGAATCACAACAGAGAACCCTGAAGAAGACTTCAGCGTGCACGTCTCTGTAACGCAGCGAGTATTCAAGAAAACAGTAAGTGGCTGTAAGCGCTACTGAATCAGTACCTGAATGCATGATACACGTACATGGAAAATTGTTCCATGTTGAGGATTTCACTTGTAGCAACTTACACTCAGCACTAGGAGTGACATCTAAGAGTGCGCTACACCGTAAGGTTCATTCTTTCTGTTTTTCAACATAAAACAACTAGATGCTCTCATTCTAGTACTATCTTGATAATAAATAACTTACACTGGGTTTTTTTTTGTGGAAACTCCACTTGAAATGCTGCTATGTTACTGAGACAGAACAACAATGAAAGACTTTGGTAAAGTTTATATAGTTCTGGAGGAGATTAAAACCACTGTCCTCAAGGGAAAAGCTGTCCTTGAAAGAATCCACTCTTCTCCAAGACTTGTCCAGATGAAAAGCAAGAACTAGGAAGAAGTCTAATGACAGCTTAAGAAATTATTTCTCTGGTTTACTACCTCAGGATTTGATCTTGTTCCCGTTGACTTGAGTGTTTTAGGAGCAAGTTCTCAAACATCAATTTAAAAATAGTACAAAGTGGGAATGAAGGATAATTATTTTCTGTTTAGCACTTATAGAATGAGGATGTCCATTCTCTTCTTCTGCAATTTGTATGGAAATAGTAAGTAACATTTAGGTATGCTAACTTATATGACTACAAGCAATCAATGTAAAAATTATGAATACAAAATAGTCATCCACACCAACTTCCTACAGGTCAACTCATTACAAAATACATTAAAATAAAACAACACTTTGCAATCAAATAGATTTTAACTGAAGCTGATAAGCATTTTTGTCTTTGTATGCTGGTAAGATTGGCCAGATTTTCTTAGACCCCATTATTTAGAATAAGTAAAAATTGCTCTGTTCTAATCATTAAACCACCATAAAATTTTACTGTGGAATTAATAGGTACCAGCATTGACATTGCATGAACAGTACAGGAACAGTGAAGAAGCAAAAATCTATACAGAATACATTTCACAGTAATGTAATGCACTCTAATGTATGAGATAACTACAAGTGTGATCGACAGATTTCAAGGTCAGAAGAGACCATGAAATTCTACATTAAAAACATCAGAGAATGTCATCAAGTATCATCAGGTGGTCGCTGCAATCAGTCCACAATTTTCTGTTTGAGTAAAAGTATTGCATTATATGCTCCATTCGAATCAGTTCAATGGCCTATCATCCCAGTGATTAAAAACTACTCATGTCTTAACATTAATTTATTCAGATTCAGGTTTCATTTTCCACCACTAATTATGGGGGGTTTCTTGAAAAATTTAGCAACTTCCTTCTTTTACCAGAACTCCAAAGCTGCCATCAAAGAAATTCTTCAAATTCTCCTCAATCCAAACCTCCACATTTCAAAATCTACTTTTGCACAGATATAGAGAGGACTTTTATTGCATTGGATCTTATAAACAGGTTTGGGGTCATAATCAAGAGTAAGTACAATTTTAGTAAAAATACCAGGAATATTAACAGCAAGTTTACTACAGATGAGAGAAACAGCAAAATACGAACAGAAAGGAAAAATATTTTCGTTTTCATTTACCTAAGCCACCAACACTCCCACAAATTGACTCATTCAGACATAGGTATTCCCCAGATCTCTCACTCTTCTTGCATAAAACGCTATATTAAGAAAATATAAAGTAAGTTATTTTCAATTGTCAATAAAATTATTGCCATCTTCAAATGTGAGTTCCATCCTACTTTATGGAGAACTTTTTATCATTATGCGCTTTTGGATTGCTGTCACGTCCAACAGTTTTCCAGTGCGTGTCAAGTGACATGACTAATATGTAACTTTTGGAAATCGTTTTCTCTCTGTTTCTCTCTTTCTTTGTGAACTTCTCCTGGTCTTGCTCATTCAATTCCAGTGGTATTTATTTTGGACAAGGGTTGCTTATTTGTCTTTTATGAATTATGATTACATGATTACTGTGTACTGTGATCTGTATTACTGGACAGAATACGAAAGAATTCGATCTACATAATGAGTATATGTGACACAGCTCTCAGACAGTTCTCAGTCTTGCTTCAGGTTTTTTGTATAACTCTCAAACTACCCAAAAGCCCCTCTCCACTGTGCAGATAAGATTTGTCTTTGAGGAGCAGAGATTTTACCAGCAGTCCTCATCCTACATCTCTGGTGGAACCATCAGATATCTTGGACTATTACAGGATCAGGAATCTGGCTAGTGAATCTCTTGTAAACAAGGATATAGGCTTTGAGCTTGATCTGTAGGAGACCAGTGTTCGGAGCAGAAAACAACTAAAATGTACTTACCTCTAACTGTGCTGCTGAACACATACAGTGCTACGTTCTGTATTACCCACTCTTTATTAAGAAACAATAACTTTAAACCACTGTGTGTTACCCCACAGAAATCCAGATGAGAGGCAGCGAAAGTGTATAAAATCCAGGTCTGGTCATCATCTACCAGCATGAGACATATTACTTCAGCCAGCTGGACATGGTAAACATGAATCCTTAGAGACAGTACTGTGTGAAATCGTCAGGGACCTCACAACCATTCTTGAACTTCAAACAGATTTAATTATTTGCCATTTTTCACCTTCAACAAAAGGAACAGCAATCTTTTGCTGAAAATCCTAAATGCACTTTCAATTTATGGGCTCTATCTGTGGTACAAATTAGAATTTCACGTAACTGTGAGCATATCTTCCAAATAAATTCAAGAAGTGTACCTAAAAGCACTGCAAAATGGCACATGAGAAACAGATAAGAATGGCCTCAGTAGAATTCATTGTTTTCCTAAACTGTTTGAATATTTTCCTTTTTCAATGCTGTATTCTGGAGGTTGACCAACCACACGTGAAATATTATTTTTATTCAATTTATCAAGAAAGTAGTTGATTTCTTCCTGCCTTTAGCAAACCTGAATCATTACAAATTCCTCATCTGACATAAAAGTGGTCTACTTAAAACCAAGTATTCCCTCCAGAATAGCGTAGTTTCTCTGCTGTACCGTATTTTTTTTTTTTTACAAAATGTACCATTATAAGCATATCTTATGTGTCAAGACCTTATTTGGAAAATAAAACCAATACATCAATTAATGCAAGGATTGCTTCTGCAGCTGACAATACTATTTCACATGTTCCTCTTCTGTAATGAATAGGATCACCAAATTTAACAGTTAGTGATACAGTATAATCTCCTATCTACAAATTTTAAGAAAAAGCTTAGGATCATGAAGTCCAAAAAGCAGCACTCTTCCTCATTAACTATTCAATATGGCTACAGATTAGAAAGAAAATCACCTTGCAGAATCTTGCTTTCCATAAATAAAAAGCTTTGTATAAAGAAATTAAGCTCTGCAGAAATCTTGATTGCAGCAAAATATGTTAATGGGTACTACTAAAAAATACAGGGCAAGGTCAAGGAAACTGTAAATCTAATGCTTTTACATCACCATGTTCATTCAAGAATTTTTAAAATTAGTATAAATACCTCATTTACATCGCACCAAGACCAGAGTTGTCACCACAATTCTCTACTTGGTATGCAAGTATCATCCACATTCTTTCCGCTCATAAAAAATAGAGAAATGTCATGATTTGCCTAATGTCACATAGCAGGAAACAGAAATAAAATCCTGTTCTATGACCACTTGACATTCAAACCCCTCCATAATCTGCTTCCTAATATTCCTCTCCTCTCCTGTCACCCCCTCCTCTTTCAACACTCAAACAACTTGAGTCCTCCAACTTCTTGTATTCTTGTTCACTGTTTGCTTTCATGCTGCTAATAGATTTGGAGTTCCCTTTCTGAACCAAGATACAGCTTCTCCTTTATTTATTAATGCTCAGCTTACAATGCAGTCCTTCATGACTGCCACGGACCACCAGAGAGGATGTCCCTGTGTGTAACCAACTCTCGGTCCTTACCCATATCCACAGACAACTTTTCAGCCCCTCTGGCCTAGTGCAATTGGGTTGCCAGCATGCAAATAACTACATATTTCTCTTACTCCAATGAGCAAAAAATTTTTTCTTCTTACTACAGAAAAGCATTCACTGACAAAATAAGTTAATGTAAACAGCATATTGTTAACTATCTTTATGTTACTATTCATTTATGCAACTTCTAAAACCTTGTATTTATAATACTGTCTACCTAATTCATCAACCCCTTCAGACTCGAAGTGCATCTTTTCAAAAGTCTTTAAAATTCCCAACACACTTGGTGACATCATAAAAGAAATAAGCACTATACAGTTCATTATTGAAATTTGAAAAAAACAGCAGTATTTCTATATACAAAGCAGTCTATATCAGATGTAAAGACAAGGTTTGTTTTCTAATGAACATGGGTGAAAGAAAAATCCCTAAAAAGTATCTCTGCACTTTTCACAGTATCAAGACAAGTTAGTACTCTGAGAAAATAAAAGACTATGCTGAATATAAGCAAAGCACCATGAAGCAAATAATCATCAAAATCATGAAGTCTGGCATCCTGTAGAACAAGAAGGAAGGAATGTATTTTTGGTCAAGTGTGTCTGTGCAGGTACATATGCATGATTATTTTTCATGGCCAACAATTTTTTGAGATTAGAAACAAACTGAAATTTAACTGCATCTTTTCAGTTTAGACTTGATGATTACTTAGAATTTATTTGGGAAATTCTTATATTCTAATTGCTTATTTCAAGCAAAGAATTAATCTATAAACAAGAGATTACTTAAAAAAGTCAAAAGAATTTATTTTTCAAAAATATCATTTAATCCCAAACTATAGTATGCTCCATTGCTGTAGAGGTAAAGTTTACTTCAAGAGAACGAATATCATGCTATCTTTCTACTGAGTTCCTGTTACTATGGTTCTCTAAGTTTTAAAAACTTTGCAAGAGAATATATTTGCCTTCTGTGCAATATGGTTTTTAGGTACAAGAACAGCACTGCTAA
>VYZM01014746.1:71561-133122 GCA_013398915.1 Dromas ardeola
GGGGAGGGGTGAAAGAGGAGAGACAGAGATTGAGAGGTTTGTGCTGTATCCATGCCCAGGCAAGAAAGAATTTAGACTATTTTATCATTTACATTTTCCGGCTCTAGAGGACACAGATAAAATATTCAAAGCCTGTAGACATATATACAGACACAAAGGGAGCCTTTTGGAGTCAGTGCTGCTGTTTTGGGGGCAGAAAGAGCTGGTTGGGCAGCAGTAATCCTTCTGCACCTTGCTTATGATTTGAGGACTTCTTTCACAAGCCTGTGAAAAATTAGGCTAGAAAAACCATCTCTTGAGTCACATCTTGGAGTACCATGGTTACAAGGGGAACAGTACCGATTGCATATTGTTGGTGTGAGCAGACACAAACTCTGTTTTAGAAGGCCAGTGAGCACTGGACCCTCTTCAGGATGATCTGGCAAAGACATTTGTTGAACAGCAACTGCAGAACTGCTCGCACATTCATATCCTGGAATATTTTGATTATATTTATTCACTATTGTTGACGAAAAGTTTAAAGTGACAAGATTTCTTTTTAAATTACAGGGGTGGGTTATTGCAACTGTATTGTAGAGGCTGTAATAGCTCTTGGGATTAAAAACTATCAAAATAGTTACCAGAAATTTTGCACTATGAATTTACAAGTAGTTTATTTTATTTATGTATGTTGAAAAAGTATATGCATGGTTATATAGCTCTGTATATTCAACCCTTTCATTAAAAGAAAACATATCACTTATTCCATGTTCGCATTTTTTTAAAATATCAAAACAGTTAATATTTTAAAGCAGTTAAGAATGAAGGACTTTATCCTGCAATAGTGATAAGCAATATGTCTAAAAAGCCATCCAGTGCCTGAGACACTAAGAATGTTGAGAGGGTGAGAAGCTATACAGAAGCTTGGATTACTGAGAGTTAAAGTCACATAACTCTCTCCACAGCAGTACAAATACTCACTTAAATTTCGATTTGGTGGTCGTGTTCGACGTTCAGGGACTAAGTTTATTAAAGGAATAGAAAGTTCCTAAAGGGAGAAATCTTTACCTGGTGTAAAAAGGTGTAGCCCCAGGTCATATCAGCAGTGGCTGTCGTCTTTCTTTCTCAATTATTGAACTGAATAGTATAACTGAAAGTACTTGAAAGGATTTTAGCATTCAATACAGAAATTACTGATTTTCAGTATCAGTTATTTCATATCTATAAAAGTAGAAGAGCCTTTAGGATTTTAAAATGAATTCATACTGAATTCAGTTTAGCATGAAAATATTTGCAGGGTCTAGAAGATGTCAGATTGCTTGATGGAAGAGTGTGGTAGGACTCATTTTATGAATATCACAGCAATTCAGTTGCATCTAGGAATAATATTTTAATGTACTGTTGATTTCAGCTATTTTAAAGCTTTTCTTCTTGTTTCCAAAATTGTATTAGAAAATGCCTTTACTCTGGAGCATGCTAAAAGTTTTATTCTGGATATTTTTGCATCACTGAGGAACAGGAGTTCAACACAGAGCCAGAAGGAAAAGTCCTTGAGAACTGTGCAACTGTGTGACTGATAGAGTTTAAAAAAAGGAAAAGAAAAAAAGTAGGTTGATTTTAGTTATGACTGGTAAGCTGTGAGCTGGGCTTTTATTCCCTGTGCTGTAACGGAATGATAATGGGTTTTATGTGTTGCTGGAAAGAACTGTTGGAAAGGAGCCTAAAACGGAGTGTTCAGGGCCTAAGAGATGAAACGCAGCTAGAGAAAATTACCCGTGAGAATAGCAGGAGATGTGACTTACATTAACTGAAAACTATAAATGTGACTTACATTAGCCAAAGACCGAAACATCTGTGTATATGAGCGCTCAGGGCAGTATGTTTTGAGCTGACTTCTAAGGCTGTAGGAACCCTTGGTACCAGATCAGCCACTTCAGCGTGCCTGGTAGTTTGGGCCCGTGAGGAAAATTTCCATAATGTCTTCTGCTGGTTTGCTAGGGATGCTGGAGAGAGCAGCTTCTCTAAATGTAGGCATTCACAGGTCTGGATTGAACCCAAATTTGTTTGAGATTCATTTAAAATGCTAGCTGACTTGTTCAAATACCACTTACGGTGATACCTTCACTAAACAGGGTGTGCTGAAGCTGTGTTTGATATAAAACTGGTTGAAAAGAAGGAAAAGGCGGCATGAAGCAATCTGCGAGTAACAAAGTACAGATGTTCAGAACACATGAAGAACAGACCCTCGGTGTCTCAAGACAGGGATACAATAACTGATGACTCTGAGGCCACTTCTGAAATCATTATATCTAGTGTCCGGCTATGAAAGGGAATTTGGGCTTTGCTGGGAGGGGGGTGGCCTCTATGAGAAGAGGCACAGGTCACTGATGTGCGCTAGAGCTGGCCCCTTTTCACTGAGAAAGACTTGATTTCTTGCTAATGATGTCCACCGTCAGCTCAGATCAATGTAGAGGCTAAACTGCGACTTGCCTATCTTGAAGTCACTGGAGACAGATTTTTAAATCAAACCCACCTGAATTCCTATTGATTTTCATGGGTGTTATTGTCTGAGCATATCAAGATGGTATATCCAGATTAAATGATTAGACATTAGTAAATGTTTTTTGCAAATGGGTTCTTGTTCTTTGAAAACCAGGGTGAAACCTTTAGTTGTGCAATCTATAATTAGATTTGGTTGCCATTGATCAAAATTGATTTAAAACATCAATAGGGAGCCAAACTTTTAAATTAATTAGGTGCTTTTAATGGGAGGGAGGCCAGAAACAGTTAAAAAATTCAATTTTTATCCATTTTTGCTAATCTGTAAAATTTGATACCTGGTGAATGGGGTTTACAACTGATAACTAATCCCCTGAGGTATCCACTTCTCCTGTGCTAAATTAAAGGATGAATGAGGTTAACGCACTGTGTCATTGTGAAAGAATAAGCCTGTAGTTGATTAAAGCCGCGGGAGAGCTCTGGTTACGTGTCCCTCACTTTCTGCGTCTGACTTGGGAACCTGAACCTGATTCAGAGGGTGCTTAGCACCCACAACTGCAGCTGGAGACGTGTGCTTTGAGGTGACAAGTGCCATACAATGTGACATCTCATACTGAGTTCCCAAAATTTGTAGAAATTTTTTAACTTAGTCTCACTGTATGTTTGTAAAATGGCAATAAGAAAACCTATAGGGAGTTGGAAAGATACATGAATCATTGTGAAATTCCGGGACTGC
Source organism: Dromas ardeola (assembly GCA_013398915.1). NCBI lineage: Eukaryota > Metazoa > Chordata > Aves > Charadriiformes > Dromadidae > Dromas > Dromas ardeola. Next base: position 74,776 of record VYZM01014746.1, read on the forward strand.
AGTGAATAGTGCCATAGTAACGCCACCGTGGAAGTTAACAGTTTTGTCCTCAGAGCTGGGTATGAATAGCATGCGGCAGATTAAGTGCAGAGCTATATGTTGAACCACGAGTGGAGAAAAAGCCCTGCAATTTGGCGTGTCAACAGCGAGGGCTTTGAATTACCCACAGAGCAGATACGGACTGAGCACTGAGTAGGGAACAGCTTGTGTGGAATAACTGACTTGTCTTAATATAGTTAAAGATAGCATGTCATTTGACACATAATCAAAGGTGAGGTGAAAGCTGTGCACACCTTCATTTTCCTACCTCCTGACTTTTGAGTGCCTGACTTTTCAGCTCTAGTAGTGTTCTTAAACCATGCTTTCATGTGTTCTGTACAAGGGAGGATCTGGTTTCACAAAGCGCGAAGTGCAGACCTGTGCGTTATCCAGCCCTTGCAGTGGTGGTGAGAGGAAGTGCGGGATAGCACAGTTGAGAAACCGCTTGTGCTTCTCTCCATCTTTTTCTCCAGCATGCAGCATGTCTCTCTCGCTTTGGCTGCTTATTGCTGAAGACATAATGCACTTTTGGATTAAGCTTATCCTCTGTGTTCTCTTTGGAAAACATTCATAGAATTGCCTAGGTTGGAAGGGACCTTTCAGATCATCCAGTCCAACCATCAACCCAACACTGCCAAAACCACCACTAAGCCATGTCCCTCAGCACCACGTCTGCCCGTCTTTTAAATACCTCCAGGGATGGTGCCTCAAACCACTTCCCTGGGCAGCCTGCTCCAATGCTTAATAACCCTTTCGGTGTAAAAATTTTTTCCGAATATCCAACCTAAACCTTCCCTGGCACAACTTGAGGTCGTTTCCTCTTGTCCTATCGCCTGTTCCCTGGGAGAAGAGACTGACCCCCACCTCGCTGCACCCTCCTTTCAGGTAGCTGTAGAGAGCGATAAGGTCTCCCCTCAGCCTCCTTTTCTCCAGGATGAACAATCCCAGCTCCCTCAGTCGCTCCTCATAAGACTTGTGCTCCGGACCCCTCACCAGCTCCGTTGCCCTTCTCTGGACACGCTTCAGAACCTCAATGTCTTTTTTGTGGTGAGGGGCCCAAAACTGGACACAGTATTTGAGGTGCATACTGTTGTCCTACCTGGTGGGGACCTAGAGGCTGGAATATTTGCTATAGCTGTTGTATGACTATAAACTTGGAGTATCATTGAGAAATATACTGGAGGAAATCCAGAATTGAACAATATATTTGATAGCAACTCAGAATGGAGCAAGAACAACTGAGCTCAGATAATTTTCACTTCAGTTTTATAGCTTAATGCTTATTGGCACGGGTTATTTTGAAGAGCAAAATGATTTAAAAAATTAAGTATGTAGTTTCTAGTGTAAAAAAATTAGAAAACCTTGCTCAAGGCATTGTGGTATCTCAGAGTGCAAGATTGCTCGGACCATTGCCTATGATGTGTTTCTTTTAAAGGAAGGTTACTGGGGATACACTGTGACCAGAAAAAAAAAAAAAAAGTAGGGAAAGTTCATGGTAATGACAGCTCAGGAAAGGAACATTTTTTGGACTACACTGAAATTACATTATGTGTCTTTGTAAGTACAAGATTATATTAAGAATAGTCACAGGCTTTGGTGAAACTACTAAAAGTTGAATAATAGAAGAGAGAGGATGCTCTTTTTCTGTTGTGAATCACTACTTTAAAAAGCCTTCCCTTTGCTCTCTATTGTAGTTCAAAGCGTTCTAACAGAGCATCAAAGACCAAACAAAAACCCTTACGTGACTTCTCAGGGGAATCCTCCTGCTAGGCTGAGCATTTTCCATGAACTTTTCTGCTCCGTATAATAGACCTTCTACCGTACATGACTAAGTGGGTTGAGTCATCCAGAATTATTTTCTTATGCAACAGCGTTAATAAACATGGACGCACTGCCCTCGGTAAAGCCAAGGAGTGACTACCAAGTTTGAAAAAGCAGGCCACTACTGCAAAAATCTCACTATTTAAAAATTCTTACCTCCGTATGCCATCCTAACCTACAGTTAGCCTCTGTAGTGTGAGAAAATTCTGAGGAGGTTGGCAGCCCATAGCCTGTAAAAAATGGAAAAAAAAGGGAACGGAGGGAAAGCAAAGATATTCTGCTGGGGTCCCACCCACTGAGTGAAGGGATGAGGGTGGGTGAGCAAGAGCAGCCACCCAGAAGCAGCCCAGCAGGGAGCAGGGAGGGATTGTCAGGGTGAGTTCCTGCCCTCTCAGGCCCGTGGGCTTCCCAAGGAACCGTCTAGAGCCAGCGCCTGGCCTGGGCCCCACTCTGCTCTAGAGAGATCCACTGACAGGAGGGCAAGTTCCACCTTGGGAATGGGGACTTTCTCCAGACGGTTCATAAGACAGAGGAACAAGGTTCCTGCTTTGAGGTTTATGGTGGTTATTTAGTATTCTATCATTAAATCTCCGATGTTAGCAATGAAAAAAAGGAGTATCTCAGTGAAAAAGTGCAAAGGTACAAAATTCTACTGGCAAGAATTACATTAAGCAAATTGAGAAAAAATACTAGGACAAAAATAAAGTTGTACCTGGCATTTTCTTTCATTAGCAGTTGAATAAAATTAGAGGTAAAAGAGCTGTCCTAAACTGCAAAGGAAGGCAGAGAGCTAAAGGGATGAATATGGTCTTCAAAACAGGTTTGTGAAAAAAGAATTCTCCTCTTCCCCCTCACCGTAATTTCAAAAAAAAATTAAACTCTTTCCATATTATAAATTTTTCCACAAAGTCAACATATTACCAGAGCCAAAAGCATCACACCTGTTCAGACGTGCTAATTGCACAGCGGAGTCTTTCCTCAGACAGCACAGAGTGCTTTCTAATATTAGGTCACACTGAAACAAGTCTGTTTTTAAGCATTCAATCGATGGATCATGATACACTGATAAACTAAAAACTGCAAACTGGATTCCCTGATCTCTGTGTGCTGCTCAGGCGGTTTAAGGCTCTATGATCTGAACTGGGAAGATAAGAATTCCCCCGAGGCTGGCTGACCTGCCCTGGATGGCGCAGGAGCCAAGTATTGCCGTGGATTCCAGCAGAGATCAGTTTGGGGAATCAGGAGGCTGTAATCAGATCCTTTGATAAGTTCTCTCGTTTTCTGGCATCAAACAGTTCTCGGTTTCATTGCAGATGGACTAGTTTTATGTTTCTTCTTTTTTAGTCTTAACCTTAACTTTTTAAATTCTGACAATAGCAGACATCTGAAAAAGTAAAAAAAAAAAAGAATCTGATAAACATTGAAAGTTAGTAACTGCACCTTTATTTTCTTTCATTTCCAAATCAGGTTGTTGGGTCACAGGTGTATAGTACACCATGCAGTGTAAGTCTCTGACATTTTTGCTGCTGTCCTTGAGTTTGACTATTGTTGCAGGAATCCAGTGGGGATTGAAACATCTGAAGGAGACAGGCTGTTGTGGTCATCAAACGGCGCCTTCCCCCAGCAGCTCTTGGACACGGGCAAATTCACCTGCTCAGCCCGGGGACTGGCTGAGGCTCTTGATAGAAACAGCTCTCACTGTAAAACAGGTATTTTACACGTCTTGGGTGGACAGGCACATGAAAACAGCCGTCCTGCAGGTCGAGAGCAGCGGTTCGCGAGAGGGAATCTGGGGACAGAGGATCAGAGAAAGGGAACTCGATTTTTGTCATGAAAGACGGTCCCTTTTAATAAAGGACAAGAAAAGCTTTTAAATAAAGGACAAGCCTTAGAACTTCTCTTTGTGTGGAACTGAGAAAATACTGAGCAAAATCTTTTTCTTTATACTGTGTATTAGTAGTGTCCAATCTTAGAGAACGGTGTAAGAAAGGACACAGCTTTTGCCATTATGATCAATAAAATGAGCTCCCTCAGGAAAAGGAGCTTTGCCTTCAATGGAGCGGTGGGAGAACTTCAGCCACGCTGTCGTTAAGTAGCCTTGAGCGGGAACGAGATTCACCTGTTTGTTTTGGTTTGTTCTGGGTTTTTTTAAATACCCTCTTACATTGTTCTAATTGGATTCATAGCCTCTTACAGATGCCTGTATTTTTCCTTTAGATGCTATTCAGAGAAAATAAAGTTGGTAATACTTGCCTTTTTTTATTAAGCATGGCAAGATTTTGGAAAGGTCAGTGCACGAAGCCTACATTTCTTGCTGCTCAGCTGGTACTCAGGTATCATTTTAGGTAATTAGCAAGTAAGGATTGCTACATTAAGAAAAAAAAAAAGAAAAAAAAGCCAAATGAATATTCTTTATTGGCATGAAAGTTGAGCTAGCACGAACAGGTCATATCCGTGTTTAATAATGACCGCAAAAGGCAGGAAGCAGTGGCATTACACACTGCGAAGAGCCCAAGAGAGGCTGGGCTGGCTCTGCCCTGGGTGCCCTTTGCGGCAGGCGTAGGGCAGTGCAGGACTCGCCTGCCTTTCCTGCAAGAACTGCTAAAACGGACCTGCTTCAAATGAAAGGCTTTACAGCAAAGCATCTGCTACTGCAGCATATACAAAAATTATTAAATCGAGACAAGGATTATTATAGGAAGAGTAAGACGGGTAAGGAACTAATCGAACGGAAGAGGGAAATAGATTAGGCTGAAAAGGAATTACTAACGATGTTTTGGAACGCAACCTTACTTAATATTTTCATTAATGACAGTACAAAAATAAGCATAACCAAATGAAATTTGAACATACATTTGAAACTGGGGCAAAGTTGACAGCAATGTGAAACTTTGGAATTTTACTGGACTTTACTGGACACTACTGGACTGGAATTTTACGTAGGAAGAATTTAGTGATGTGAAGTCTGATGTAATATAAACATGAAATAAATAATTGTAAAATCATGTGTTTGAGAACCAAGCTATTTTGCTGCAAACAAGGTGGTTCCTCTGGTTAAAAAAATAAATGACAAAGGAGCAAAAGGTTGTCAACACCTTCTACTTCCTGGGGTCATAAGCAGTTAGAAAATCATAGCAATGGAACTCCCGCTGCGATACTGTTTTCAAAAAATGCCAACAGATAGAACAGAAAGTGAATTTCCACTGCTGAAGTTTCCTCAGCATTAAGGCATATAATGTCTGCAGCTTTTCTAGAACCGTGATGTGGAACTGGGCAGAGAGAAATGACCCCCTGCTGTTAGAGAAGACTAAGGACACATCTATGCCGAACAACCTCGCCCAGTGAAAAAAATCCCAGTGATTGCTGAGTAAATTAAAGCTAAAATTCCATAGCTTTGGGAGCCTCGGGCTGTGCCTGGGGCCGCGCTCAGACAAGCAGCAATACAGCTACACACAGCCCAGGACTAAGAAGACTTATCTGAAGTAGATTACGCACGATTTGTGCCTATTTGCCAGAGCTTAATGAAACTGAAGAACTGCTGGCCGCCGGTGGAAAGTTTTGCAGCTGTTCCTGAAAGCTGCCCTTGAGCAGCCGATTGCCAGGACGTCAGCGCTGAGCCGCGCTCTTCGGTGTGGAGCGGGCAGGTCCCGCTGCAGGCGCTCCTAGAGCAGAGGTGGCAGGGCCCCTCCAACCCTCTCCCTTCACAGGTCAGTGAACAATGCTGCAAGGGAGCTGGTGTGCCTGCCGATTTCCCCTTGCAGTCATTACCCTAAGTATTCTTCACTAAGCATTTGTCAAGTGAGGTGAAAGATTTTATCAAAATTAATCTCTCTCGTTTCCTTCTGTAAGTCAGAAAACCTCAAAGCACTTGACAGCAGCAGCACACCTGAGCTGAAATGCAGCCTGGGTCGCAGCTATCATGGAAGCAAACAGCAGGTGCAAGGCGGATTTTTTCTTTTCCTTGGCAAGTCTGAATGTTTGTGTGCTTGGATCCGTACCTGAAGACATTTCTTTGCTAAGGAAGAAGCTTGAGAGCTTCTCCTCTGGTTTTTTTTTTAGCTAATAATTTGAAGCTGTGATAGATGAAAGACTCTGTTTCCCAGCCAGACAACAGAGCAAATGAACATTGTCATCAAAAAAGGGACCAAGTCCCTACAAACAAAATTAAAACGTAGAAGATTACTGCAAATAGTTTGAAGCTATTACTTTCTTCCGCACTATTTATACTGAATACATATGGACAAAGGGGAGAGCTATAGGCATGTCACTTACAGGCGCTACTGTGACTAGAAAATGTATTCTTCAGGCAGTTGTACGTTAGCAGTGACGGCCAATGCAAATTTCTCGAAGGAGTACTTTAGAATGGTGTTCTCTTCTTCGTACTTCAAGCAATTTTGTTAATCAAAGGCACGTTCAACCTCTTGAAAAAGCTGAACAGATCTCAAAGGGGAAGTTCTCTGGCATGCAGTTAGGACAGTGCCGCTGGCTGAATACCAGAATTATTCCATAAAAAACACCAAAGACCAACCCCTCTCCTCCAGTAACCTTCAACAGCACTTTCAATTAATAAGATGAAACAAATTTGTTTTACAGGTTTCCAAAAGATAACTCAGCTTAAGGAACATACTATTTCTTTATATCTTCAAAACAGAAGGAAAATGTAAGGATTTAACACTTTGGCAAGACTTAGTTTGCAATGAGAACAGCAAGTAAAAGCTAGAACTCTTATGAGATTTTTGTGAAATTTGCCCCAAAGCCCCAAGGAGAAGGTCCTGGAAGACCTCGGCTCAAGGAATCGTTAAGACCATCATTATTTTTATTGCAAAAAGACAGTATTTTTGCATCTGTCAGAGCAGTTATAGTAGAGCAGGACTAGAAACTGATCTGAAATCTATACGCCGGTTGCACAACTAACGCAAAACGATTTCAACACTCTTGAGAGGCACTTGAGTACCACCCACCAGGACAAAGGTTTATCTTTAAATTTTCTTACCCTTCCTAGCAACAGCACCTCTGAGTTCTTCAGAAGAAATCTGCATAATTCTGATGTTGGCATAACCTTTATTTCTTTCAGGCTCAAGGATATTACATCTGGACCAAGTATTCCATGAAAAGTGCAAACCGGAAAAACAATATTATACACTGAGGAAAAACAAGGGACTAAATTTGGATTCTCTTCTAATCTAATAATACGAGCAAATGCTGAAAGACTGAGAAGCAGAAAAAAAGAAACTGTGATTTACATATTCATTAAGTAATTTGTATAATCAGAAGATTTAAAAGGTCATTACTGGAACACCTGCCTGTTAACAGATGTAGAAGAATGAAGGCCAAAGAACACAGTTTTTATAAAGATGTTGATAGATAAACAGTTGGCAGGTCCACAGATACCTGCTGTGGCAACATTAGTCTTTTTGGCTCAGGCTACTGTGGTGGATAAGGTAAATCTTCTGGAATTCATGCATCCATACACATACTGGCTTTCCTGTTGCAAAGCCTGACAGTTGTTTATTAAAAATTTGGTTGCTTTTAAATAGCAGCATTCCCGCTAAATAAGCTTTTATCCAGTAGGGAAGTTTTACACACTAAGGTCAAGTATGAAGTTGATGTAAATCAGGATGAAGGTGGTTCATTGCACTTGATGGAGCAGATACTAGGAAAAAAAGCTTACTCTCTTACCACAGAAAGAAAACAAGCACGATAGAAGCTTGTTTAGGTAGGTGGGGGTACAGCACTGTGCACAAATCTTAATCAAGAATGGGGAGTCTGTCTTAATTTCCTAAATTTGTTCATTTCCATTGCAGTGCTACTCAGTAACATCAGAGACCTCACGAAGCCATTTGCATCAACTCATAATTGCAGATAACTAAGTGTTAGATACCCAGGTCTAAGCTGGTCACCGTGTGCTACTTTTAGTCCGTGGCTGAATCATTTTCTGGGTATTCCTGTTAGGTCTCCTTCTGAAACAGACAAAAATACAGCATTAGGAGCTGTGCTGGCTTTGGATTCATCTTCCTGTCCCTCTGTTAATTTTTTCTCTCTTTTCCTTACAATTTTTTTTACAATTATTGTTATTTCTTTTTAACTTTTAAACTGTTTCTATCTCAACACACGCGTTTCTTTCTGACTTTTACCCTCACAATTCCTTCCCATCCCCCCGGGGGGCGGGGAGGGAGGGAGCAGCTGGGTGGTGCTCAGTTGCTGCCTGGGGTTAAACCCCCCCATGAGCTTGGACATTTAGTTTACAGATATCTCAGTTAAGGCAAAATAACATTCCGCAATCAGCATTCTATTACTAGTCTTAGGAGAGCATCTAGTTGCATTAGCAAAATTAAATAAGTGGCTTAAGTCTGCATTATCTGCATCATTAGTATTAACTTATAAAAACAGCTAAATATAAAACATCTAACATATGTATTAATCAAGTATATGTTTAATAGCTAGGGCATTTCCCCTTCAGTACACTTGTCACTGCATCACATGAATATTCAATGTGGGAGGAAGCGCAGGAGATGAGCTGGTCCAATTCCCGGCTCAAGCAGAGCCAACTTCAAAATTGTGAGATGATGGTCAGGGCCTTGTCAGTCAAGTTCTGCACAGCTCCAAGGACGGATGTTCCACAGCCTTTCTGAGCAACCTGTTCCTGTTCCGTTTCCTGTTTCAACTCACTCTCATAATGAAAAATTTTTTTCTTATCTCCAACAAGAATTTCTCTTGCTGTAAATTGTTTCTGTTGCTTTACATTCTCTTCACGTGTACCTCTAAGAAACATCTTCTCTTAATCCTCATCTAGGCAGGTGAAGACAGCAATAAGATCACCCTTCTGCACTTGCCCGTGCTGGTACACAGGATTAGTCCGTTGCAGGTAGAAAGCACGTGTCTTTGTTGAGCATCACAAGATTCGTTGATCCTTAACTCCAGCTTGTCAGGACCCCATTGAATGGGGCCACCCCACCCCTCAAAGTATCAAACATTGCTCCCAAGTCACAGACTGATGTTGCATTTTGTCCCATTGCCCAAGCTTTTAATAAAAATGTTAAATAATATTGGCAGCAGTAGCTGCCCTGGGGAATGCCACAAGTAACCGGCTTTCAATCTGAAAGTGTAGCATCACTGTTCTTCAAGTCTGATGGTCCAGTCCCTTTCCCACCTACCTGCTAAGTCCACCTCTCTCCAACTTGGCTCTAAGGACACTATAAGCCTGTGTACAAGTCTTTGCCGAGGACAGGAAAGATGACGTTCTCTGCTCTCCCTTCTTCCACAAGAGGGAGGGGAATGAGGTTGGTTAGGCAGTTTGCCCTGGGGAATTCGTGATGGCTGCTCTCAATCACCATTTTGTCCTTCACATGTCTCGAAATTAAATTAATTTCCATAACCTCAAAGAACATGCTGCATAGTCTTCCCCGGGAGTGAGGTTACGTGCTACCTCAGTCTCAAAGTATATAGGATACAATTATTATTTTTTTATAAAAACAAAGATATTGATTTTACACCCCCAATAATATGTTTTTATACAGAATAACCGCTTTACAGCTGTTTGTAAAATCTTTACTATTACATGATTTCTATATACACTTTTATACATTTTTCCTGCTTTATATGTACAGAATAATAGAAAACAAGCTTTAACAATTGATAAATTTACAAGGTAATCTTTTTTAAAAAGCAGTACATCTTCCTTCCTTTAATTGTCATGACAAAAGCTTCCGCGTGGTCAAAGATTCAAAAAGTCATCCAAAATTTTCAAAGATGATTCATACAGGATTCTGAAACGGCATAAAACAATGCGTAACAGGATTAGATATGCTAAATGCTAAATCAGTCCTCGACTATTTGATTCTCAGAGTATAGCTACCCCATGATTTCTGTGACAAGTTATTCCCTATTAGTTTAAGTATTAAATATGCCTTTACAAAGTGCTTTTAAAATAGCTGGGTTTTTTTTTCCTTTCAACTTATCCATTTTTCTGCCGTTCATCTCTAGCTATAGCGTAATCTACAGCAACCCAGTTTAAATCACTATGTCAATTCAGGCACATTTTCTAATATTTCATCATCTATTTAAAGAACTCACTCGTTTTCTTCACAGCTTTTTTACTCTTTTTTTCGAACACAAGTAGTCAAATCCTTTACCGCAAATTCATACTAAGGTCATTTTCATTTCTTTATTTCCTTCCTTTCTCCTTCATTCTCCAGTCTTCCTAATTTTTCTCCTCACCTCTGGCATTGTTTTTTCCAAGCCTGAGCTTTCTGTCTTGTCCTTCGCAGCAGCCTGCGTCAGCTGCACATACACCCACTTTAGCCCCTTTCTGACTCTCTCTTGTCTCACATCGCTCCAGAAACCATCTCAGAGCTCAGCTCTGAACTTTCCATTTGGCAGGCCCTTTTTATTTTCTTGCATTCCCTGACACAGTCACTCCTGTAGCCTTTGTAGTTGCATTCTCACGCAACTTCTGACACTGCTGTAAAATATCCTCAAAACACAAAAATGGGCACTTAGGTCTCCTGCCAAAACATTATTTCACTGTTAACCACCATGAACTTTATCCTTCACGTTACTTTTGTAGAAGATTCTGTCACCTGTATTTCTCAAGCATTTTTTTCTCCATATTTTTATTCTTATAGTCCTAGACTGCTGCCCCAAATAAGCAAGGTCAGTCATTAGTCATGACGAGTTAGGGCATTCATCACGAGACACCAAGACCTGAGATACAAGAGGCAGCTCTGGATTTCCCCGGCAGTGCATTGGGTGTTAGAGCTCCCTGAACTCAGGCCGCCACGGCTCTGTCACATGCTCCTCTTTATAATGCTGTACCCTTTAAGGCATGATGGAACTCAACTGTCAAAGTAGGCTACTGTTACGGTGTACTATAAAATCAGTGTAATTAGTTGAGTACTGTGGTTTTAGGCATAATGCTACTTGGTATAGATTTTATTCTGTTACCATTTAAGGCTAATAAAACAATAGATGTGTAATGTGGGACCACGCACCTGCCGCCCATCGGGCAGCAAGCCGCCGTTCAGAATAACTGTGCGCCTCCCCAGACACATTTCAGTCAGTTTTACCTGGTACCTTTCTAGTGAACTTTTAGGTAAGTGGCAGACAAATCATACACAAAGTTATATCACAAAACAATTCAAGAACCAGTATTTACAGATTCAATGAGAGCGCAACAAAGAGTTTGGGAAGCTAGCTAAATGATAATACTAAAGAAATACCTTTCAGCACAGCCATTAGCTAAATTTAAATTCTAATACCCATATACCAAAATGCTAATTAAAGTAAACAAAAAATATTAAGTAAAAGGTATTATTCTATAGCACATTTCATTTTACAGAGCGTGGAACATTTTTGTCTAGCTTCCAAATCACTGAATTGACAGCTTTATTCATATTTTTTTGATAAGCATAAATATTTGCACTTTATAAACTAAACGAATGTGTGTGCCATTACTCTTGAGGAAATTCTCTCAATATACAATATGCTGTCCAGAATTTTTAAGTACACTGAACAGCATTTCAAAAATAATAGACCCACAGGGCCATCTTAAACTGCTCGCTCAGCTGAAGAGGGAAGACCAAATTACAATGAAAAGTTTTGCTTCTGAATTAGTGCAGCAATTCCTTGTTTAAGGGCAGCACTTTAATTATTACACCAGACAGCATTTTCACTTGTTTCTTTCTTTGCTAATATGTAGCAGATAACTTCTAAGTCTAAATTTAAGATGCTGGCACAGAATGCCAAGTCTCTTAGGAAATTAAAGAATGTCACTATTTCCTGGTATACCTGGCTATTAAATAAAATAATCCCTCAAGGAGTTATGAGGAGATAATGCATTTGGAAGCTAAAAGTAATACTACTATTAAGTATGAGTTAAAAAAACAGGAACATATTTTAGAATGCATCAGTGCAGCACTGTGTGTTATAAGATTGTGCTCAAAGTAATGATTAGAGATCCAGCTTGCAGCGTACCATAACTAAAATTTTGGAGTTTGGTAAGTAGAGTAGGATGATAAAATCGTTTACAAACAACAGAGCATGTTTCAGACTGTATATAACCACATTTTAGTTATACATTTGCACACTAGTACCAGAGCATGATAAATGGCATGTCAGAAGACGCTAGAGGCCCAGCCTTGTCCAACGTTCTGTCTCTCTGAGAAAGCGCAAACACGCTGTAAATTAGTGAAGCAAAACCTGGTCATTGAAGAACTTCCTCCTAACCTTTTTTCAGAATGAATTATTTTACCCTTCAGGAGAGAGAGAAAAACACCCCAACATACCTGTACAAATATGAATCCTCCCAAATTCTGCAAAGCCCTGTGATAGCATCTAAATTTTGTTATCATATTGCAATTCTGATTCTTGTTAAAAATACTTCCCATCATCATGTTCATATTCCTAATCTTTTGATTTTATCTGCAACTATCTCTTGGGTTTGTGCTATACAAAGGCAGCCATTCATATATCATGAAATTAAAACACGGGGTAACATCTTACGCTCTTCATCTGCCCCAGCTTCTAGGTTGATTTGTCCCTGTTCACCGGGCAGAGATGATCATATAGATTCATAAAGCAATTACCTGTGTTCTTAACAGAAATTTATAGTCAGTAGTGCGCTCAAGTGGCAGCAATTACTCATTTTAATAGGCCTATTTATTTAATTGTGTTAAGATTTGCTTTAATTTCTCAGCCTTTTCTACTGTCTTGATTAAAAGAAGTGCACAACTGAATCATGATCCTCTGGTGCTCACCTTTCTTTTCCTGATCATTATTATTTTTAAAAATATTCTACTAGAACACTTGGCAGCCCAACATTAAATGATTTCATGGCAAAAAAAAAAATTTGGTTTTTGTTTATTTTTGTTTGACTTTGTTTCTAAGCTAGGTGCCAAGCAAAAGAAATTCATCACAGCTGAGCAGCTAATTAAAACAATCCACCCAGGAAGCAGAGTCACTCCAAGTTTTAGAAGTCCAATTATGTAGTGATTTTTTTTTTAATAAGATATTTTTTGGTTCTTTATCAATTTTATGTTACATGAGCACCATGTCCTCTGTGGAAACCTCTCAAAGTCTTGACAGCAAGATTTCTGTTGCCTATTTTCGTATGTCAGACAGGAAATGGAAGTGAAGGGTGCACTGGTTTTAATATTTTTTCCCCCTTTTGTTTTTTAAATAAATCTCATTTTCAATAGTATGTAAGTGAAGTGGCTTCTACGTATCACAAAACTTTCTGGTCTAGTTCTTAAGTTTATATATCTCTTTAAAGAGAGTTACGTAAGATGCTTTTGGCTCTGATGTAATAGCAGATTTAAATGAATGAATGCGTATTTTGTTAGCAACACCACAGCTACTCTATCGTATGGTTCTGAATATCAGGCTTTTTTTTATTTTTCCTGGAAAAATCCAATTTACCTTCTGCACTTCTGAACCAATTCCAAATGGCTAATTACCGTACAGCCCCCTAAAAGTTCTACCACTGCCAGAACACTTAGAGTAGCTGTTGGGCTTCTTGACACAACTCAAATGCAAACTCTAAGGATTTGAAGGAGGAAAGGGATACAGCCCATGTGGCCTCCTTGATAAACTGTTATTTTTCATAGAGTGGCATCTCATAACTTTGAGTATTGGCTTTAAATCAGTGACACCAATTCAGTCACAGCACAGCCACCAAAGGTTTATGTCTAGTCATTACAACGCCAGAGAACAACATGCCTCAGGCTAGTGATCCACCAGAAGAGCGTGCTGTGGAAATGTCTTTAGGTCTGAAGGGCCATGCGATGACCCCAAATGAAGTGGGGTATTTTTTGTGTTTCGTTTTTTAAAATCTGTCTATTCTACATCCATTGTTTGACTGAATAGTGAGGATTAATTTGAAGAATTAAAGATTGCAAGGGCCTCTGCATGTTCAGGCCACTGTGGTGCATTAATAACTTCCTCAGTATTTTTGGATGAACGTCCATAACCATAGTTTGTTTTCTTCATATTCTACGTTTGTGCTTTTTAATGCCTATGTTGCATGTTTTCTAATTCCATGGTCAGTTCAATAACTAGGCAGAAATCAAACGTTAACAAATTTTTAGACTTAAGCAAGTTTGAGACACTTAAGGCTAAAGCATTTACCATGATTGTCTATCTTAGGCAGGTCTGAAATAAATGATTGCAAATACAGTGTAGCCAATCACTTTCAAGAAACTTATCCCCCCCAAAAAAAATCTAAAAGTCAGCCAGATATGACACTGAAATCGCAAAGAAGAGCAAAATAAAATCACCTGTGGAAAGGTCTTAAAGTTATTGTCATATTCAGTTTAATTTTTACCATCCGCATAGCTATTCATATGCCTAATACCAAAACGTGGGAGAGTAATGCTTTGTTCTACACCTGCTGCTAACAGAACTGAATTTCAGAACTGAATCCTGCAATATTCAGGATCAAGTTGTAACACATTCAAATTAAATGCAAAAAACCCAAACTAAATATACAAAGATTGCAATCACAGCAAACATAAGGGCAGGAAATTGAATACTGTGCTGGGCTCAACACCTCACGATTTTTTTTACCCACTATTTTAAACTTTGCAATCTTTCAGAGCACTCCAACCGTATTATGCAAGTACAAAACACAGCCAATTATTGCAGAGAGGGTACAGGAGAGGTTAGTGTTCATTTTCCACAGCACGTTTACCTTTCAGGGCTGCTAGATTCTCCTGTGGCAGCATCCTTGCATGTTAGCAGGGTCCTTTGAATGGCAGGTGCAATATCCTTTAGAAGTGAAGCTTTGTGCTTACCTATGTTAAATAAGATTATGTTGAAAAGTTGGAAGAAAATAATAATTTATCAAAAAAAAAAAAAAAAGCCCTGCATATTTTCATCTTTTTTTTTTTTTTTTTTTTTTAAAAAAAAAACTCCAGAAAATTTGGCCGCGTTTTGCCTTTGTTNTAAAAGATCACTTAATGAAAGATTAGATATTAAATTAGATTTTCACTGTTCTGGATTAATTACTGTGTATTTCATCCAATCATAATATAGAGATGGACCCTACGAGTTAGCACAGTTGTGTTTTTAAATTCATTACACAAAGATTGAAAGTCCAAAGCTTAACAACATGATTTACAAGTGATGTAACCTTAAATCCTGTAGAAAAATGGTAACTTTACAGGATAAGGAAAAGTACCTGTTGCATTTTATAAGAGCTCCTTTCAAAATGTAGCACATAAGAAAAAAAAATAGACAAAAGTGGTTTGACTGACCTTTAATTATAATCACAATGCAGACACTAGCTGTTAGACTAAAAATCCCTTCAATTTCTTCAGAGAGAATGCATTCCATTAATTCATTTAAAAATGACCTAAGGAAAAAATAAAGCAAAGATACATTGTAAATCACGTTTCTTTCAAAATAGAACTGAACACAAGTTTGTGATTATGCTACCCTGCTACCTCAGCTTCTAAGATACCACGCAGGACAAAGCAGTGGTTACTGGGTAATTGAAGACTACGTGCTGCTTCTGGAACTGAGAATATCTGAGTTTGCAGAATGGTAAATTGCTTGGGAAGAAAATTAAAAAGTTTGTACGTACACAGAATAAGTAGCTGTTAAGAGAAATTAAGCGCTCATGTAATTTGTATTGAAATTTCTAACTTCAATTTCTACAGAAGTTTAAAAGAACATCTTATGTGACTCCAGCGGTTTGTTAGTAACTACTCATGCCCTTAAAACTGTTACTACTTGCAGACTGATTAGAAACTGGAGTTTAATTAACACTTTGGTCTAAAATGCGTTCTATCATAAAAATTGAAAGAGATGGGTTTCCAATTACAAAACAGTGAAGAACATTTATAACTAAATATAGCCCCAAAACCCTTCCAAACTACATTTTAGATATTGAAAGTATGGACGGACTCTCAGAATCAAAACAACTGTTCATTTTAAAGTCAGCGATAAATACTAACTCTGTAAGTATCTTAAGAGACTCACTTTTAGCAAGAAATGATAGTATTACCAGCAAACTTTAGAGGCGTTTTGGGACATACATTAAGTAAAATGAAACAAGGGAGTCAAGGAAGATGTCTAGCAACCAAACTAAACTGCAATATGGAATAAGAGAATATTACAGAATGAAACCACTAATTAGTCATTACAGTGTTTATGGTAAAAATAACAAATTTAACTCAGAATCAATTCACAAAAACAGAGAAAAATAAAAGAACAAGAGGGATAAAGCAGAAGCTGGACAAGATCTGTAATCCTCATACTCCTCAAAGAACAAACCTAAATGCTCTGTGACAAACTAGAGAGGAAACTGAGAACTGTAGATGTTACAATAACTTTCCCTAAAATATTTCAAAATACCTTTGGCCATACTATCTGTTTCCAAAACTGAGCACCATAAATACCCAGTTCCGACTAATTGTTCTTCTGCCTTTTATTGTGCTAAGGTATGAAAATGAAAGATGCAATTAAAGAAAGAACCAACCTCCACTAGTGATTCAGTAAGCCAGCCTCGTAGAAGCTCAAATATTGCCTCAAAGAGCTGAGAACAACGAAACCTCTTTCGGTTCTGAAATAAGTATTATGAAGTCGCTCATGCATTGCATTAATTTTATTATATCACTGTGGATTAATTTGACCAAGTATCGATTCCATTTCATATTGCTCTTAAATTTCTGACTGATAGTATTCCAATCAGAGTTTTGACTTTATTGTTATCGCTGTTTAGGTCAGTAGACACACTCTTCCATGAAGGAAGACTGTAATTTTATTAACCTGTAATAAGACTCCCTGCAGACTCAATGCAGCTGCCTTTCCCCACCTCCCTCTCAACAAGGGTCCCATGAGCCTGCAGGCAGAGATAAAATAGAACAGAACAATAAGCTATTTACATCTAAGTTAACTCTTTAAGTAATTGGTTCCTATACAGATAGTTCCCTACTAAAGGAAAGGATACTCACACAATTGGTCGGACATTGCCAAGTCACTCTGTATTACCACTGGTATGGGAACTGAAATTCCGTGCTACAGACTGACTAATTACATCATCTAAATACCTTTATATTGAGGGGAGTAATGCTTACAAGTATCTTATGAAAGACGCAAGCCAAGATGTATGATTAAAGAACTCATTTCGATGAACAGTTTTGTAAATAAGAAGCACTCTTAGAAGCAGTTAGAAAATGGAACCAACCCCTCCCAATCAATACCTACAAGCAACATGTCAAGAGAAAGGGGTTATGAAGTAGCACAGGTAAATTTAGTAAGCATCTAGTTCCTCAAAACTTATTTGAATTTAGAAATTAAAACTTTATTGACGACATATAAGCTGTTCTATAGTAGCAACAACCTTTGAAAAATAAGTGTAGAAACATTTACCTGACAACATTAACTGACTTCATAATTATGGCCATTAAACTGCTTGAAAGAGGAGGAAGGTCTGAAACAGTCTTTGGTATCGTTAAGTCTTTTTCACTGGAAGCCTGAAAAAAGAAAGAAGTCAACAACTGTTGGAGATCAAGAAGTGCACGTATGCAGAAAACATCAAAGCAAATCTGTATTTCAATAATTACACTAACCAAGATCTATTCTTAAATAATTAGAAGAAACATTCGTGTGTGTCCTTTGAATAGCCTTAATCTAATCGTGTGTGTCCAAATGAACAAAACAGATTTAAATTAGAAAGGCTAAAACTAAACCAAATAAACAGTATTTGTACCAAGGCATATATTCTCCGCAGTTGTTCTGAACAGAAGTTTCATTTAACTACATTGTTGGTCACTATTTATAAAGGCACAGCATACTAAACTCAAATTAGTATCTTCTGTGTCTCCATGCTTAACTGTGCAGACATAATTTCTAAAAATAACTTAGGTGACAGTGATTTCCCGATTCAGTGTGTCAGCTTTTTTTGGTATTAGTTCTGGCAAGTATTTAGTTAGAACTGAATTTTGATTTACTAGTACAATAACCTGGGGGCAGGGAAAACCCCAGCTCAGATGACTCACTGCAGTGAACGTTCATAAATCTATGAGTATGAATTTGCAGTATCATTCAAGACTATAAACGTTTATTCTGCCGCATGAATAAAGAGCATGCTCTCATCCCACAGCTGATACATTCATATTTGCAGGTAAAGCTCTGGTATTGTTTCAGTTCCTTCTGTAACACTGAATCTTAGAAGCGGCTCTGTTGTACTCGGTACTTTCTGGCAACCTTTTATTGCTCTGTTTCTGACTTATCTAGCAACCAGAGTAAGAGCCTCTTCTAAAGAACCCCTGCTCTTCCTTATTAGTTCTCAAAGCTTCCTATCTTACTAGCCATATTTGCTCCTAACACTGCATGCATTAGTAACATGCATTGGGAACGTTACCCTTCTGCTTCAAGGACAGTAATGGTTCCTTGAACTTTTAGCACATACAATAACCTCTGTCTATATATTTTTTTCAGTATTAGAGCTTCTTTCTTTATGTTCCAGAGAAACTCAGATCAGATATTTGGAAATCCTCTATACAAAAAACTGAGGAACCAAAACCAGATATGGTATGAGACATGGATCTGTACTGAAGCACAGAATGCAGAAGCAACCAGTGCCAACCAAGACATCAGCCTGCTTTGGAACAGGATTACAGAACCTTGTGGGACAGTTCCAGGAATAGGGAACTGGAATCTTTCAGAGATCAGTGGTTCACTAATGCTGGGTGAGACGAAGTGAGGTGCGTTTAGAACAATGGCTCTTCCTCCTCCTTTCCCTGAGCTTTTATAGCTGAGCACAACGTCGTATGGTATGGAATATGCCTTTGGTCAGTTTGGGTCAATGGTCTCGGCTGTTGCCCGCATGCTTACTTTTTTTTAGGGCAGGGGTGAAGGGAAGAGAGAAAGCCTGGACACTCTGCAAGCCCTGTTCAGCAACAGCCAAAATGAACTGCTGTGCCCTCAACTGTGTTTTAGCCACAATACGAAACCACAGCAGAGTAGGGACCACTGTGAAGAATGTTAACTCCTTCCCAGACAGACCCAGTACAAATACACACAGAGAGAACACCTCAAAAAACATGTGATTAATCTCCAACACTGCCTAATTTCTAAATTCTTCTGCAAGAGGCAGATAGTGAACTAGGTATCAGGACAACTCTGTTCTTACGCTGCTGTATTTGTAAGTTATGGAAAATAAAATTTCCTGTTTGTTCCATGCCAACACAAAATCTTGATCTGCAGTACAAAGATCATCCTTTCTGAACACAGCTGTATTATTCCAACAAAACATTTACAAGGCAGTAGGTGTAAAAAAAGTCAGCATTAACTTTACCTTCTGTAGCACATAATTTATCTCTGCTACTATTGCAGCCAGGAGAGTAGAAAATACACCTTGGTGAACTGCCGGGCAAGATGAGTGCCAGCACTGGACTGCATGTATGAATTCGCCAAGAGGCATTTCAATAGAGTGAATCAACTAAAACGAAAGAAAAACAGATCATTTTTTTCAGATTGCTTGAGTACAACTGAAATATTTCAGCAAGATTCTCTGTGAAGAAGCGCAGATCACACCTTGAAAGCTATTAAGGTATTCTAGTCACCTGGGAGCAGAAAGAGAATCAGTAACACGTTTGGGAAGCCTACTCTTAAGTTTGGGAGAAACAAACAAAACAATGTTTGTAACAAAAAAGAACTGCAATGTTTTTCATAAGTCCATAAAAGCAGACCATCACATTTTCCTGATCCACCCATCTCACTACTATCTATACAAGCAGCTAAATTTTCTGTGAAGGTAGGAAGTTTTGAAGAACTTTAGGACATCATACATATTTTGAAGCTGGTATAATTCAGGCTGAAATAAATAAATAAAAGAATGACAATTTCTCCTCCCTCCCAAGATCATAATATATATATGTAATTGCATCCTTTGCTCTGGATTGAGCAAGTTCGTTTAACTGCAGAGAAGTTTAATAACATACGAGTACTAGGGTAGTTCAGGACCATCGATAACAGGGTGCATTGTTCTCCAATTTACTATTTTTTCTGTCATGATGAGACCAACAATGGATTAAAAAAACCCCTCATCAGTAACAAGGAAATTTAGAAAATTCAACTGAAAATTTAATCAGATGTCAACTCAAATAATAACCTCAAAATATCTAACACATTTGCGTAAAAAACATGGATTCATCTACACATTAGGTAGCAATTTCAAGTGTAATGTGATACCTGAATCCCTTCTTCCTGCTGTTTCTTGAGTCTACGTGCCACGCATTCTAAAACTTTCTGGAAGACCGTCTGTACAGCATGGAAAAGATTTGCCACTTCATCTGTCTCAGTATTCTGAGTTAAAGAAGCTTCAATAATTTCTTTTAGAGAATACAGCAATACTGGAGCACAAAAGCCACCTCTCTCTAGCAAAAGAGATAAATACCACCATATAAAAATTGTAATGAGATATTCTTCAGGTACAAGCTTAGAATGAAACTCAGTTATATACCATAAATAGCTATAGTTTACAAGTGTAGACGATAGATTCTGAGAATCCTCATCTGAAGTATTCATACAGTTCAATCAATATTTTAAGTATAAATCCAGGGTTCCTTCCAATTCTTGAAGTATAGGGATTAAAATTGTAGATTCTTCAAGAATTGAGCTCTAAATCTGTCTGTATTGTAGGTGTAACTTTCCAAACGTGAGCCAAATTTAAATAGTGCTACATTGTTGTCTCCTAAAGCATACTGAAGTATATTTACCAATATACATATATCACTTTATAGATATTAAAAACCGCTTTATATATACATAGAAAACCTTATATAGTAATAACTGGAATCTAAGAGCAAGGAAGAGACATCAGTTATCAACAGTAACCTGGTTCTGGGTTGGTTCTCTGTTCGTTTTCGGTTTTCTGAAAAGCTGCTGTGACTTTTAGCCATAGAATCATAGAAAAGTTTGGGCCGAAAGGGACCTTTAAAGGTCATCTAGTATTTTATACATATATATATACACACACACACACCCCCACACCATATTATTGGTACTAGCTAGCATAAACTGTAAACACTATTTTTTGAGAAACAGACTCCAAAATGATAAAAGCAATAGTTCTGCTAATATAAGAAAAGTCAGCTAAGTGTATATGGAGATGTTGATGTTAGTGCGAAATATTGTACCTGTTTGTATAACTGAAAGAGCCATATCTAAAAGCTGTGCTTGAAACGTGGTATCGCCAAAGCCAACCATTATGACATCTTTACATACTGTCAGGTAGGCCTAGAAAAGAGATGTAAAAGTATATGAGAAACAAAATTTATATAAAGTAACTGTTCAGTAAAACCTAAAAATAATAAAACTGCAAAAATCTTAGCCAAGTTGCCCTGAAAGCTGCTGCATCTACTTGGAGTTACTCGGTTCGCATCCTTTGAACAGCATAAGTTTCCAAACAGTTCTCCAAATGCTTCCACTGCCCTTTCCTCCAGTAAACACAGTTTCTCAAAAGGCAATAAATCCTTTCTCTTTTTCACTCAGGCTCAGATCAGAAGCATTGATACTTAACATTTACCAAGGCAGAATATGACATCTCTACTTACCTTGAATAGCAAAATTAAAAACAGCATACAAAAAGAACTTTTCCCTACAGACACACACATGTTACATACTAAGCAGATTATAATACTAATGTACGGACAGAGTAGAGAATTTTTAACCAGTCTATGTATGCGTGAGCTGGGTTGTTCATGGAAACTGACTGTGACTAAAGTTAGTCCAAATCTTACCCTTGACCAAAGTCTGAAAGGACTCAGCTCAATGCTAAAATCCACCTTGGGTTAAGTAATATGTCATGGGAATGTAACAGAAAACAATTCAAAACTAGCTAAAAACTAGCTAAAAAACATTATGTAATCAAATGCTTTCTGTGAAGGGCAAACGAAGTTAAGGGGCAAGGGACACTGTCAGTGACAACACTGGGGTTTGTGTCAAAGGACCTATCAGCCTCACTCAACAAATCAGTGGCCTAGAGAGAACAGCCCCCCAGTGAATCCCTGCCCATAACAGCAAGTGCAAAACTGAGTAACAGACCAAGCAGAGAAGGAAGGGTGAAATGGGAAAGAATGGGATATGTCATGGGGAAAGTGACAGAGAAACGTAAGTGGAAAAAGAACAGACATCCCAGTCCCCTCTCAAATGCAACAGCATTAAAAATGCAACTGTAATTATTGTATATTATATGGATATTTTGAGACAAACTAGGTTTGCGTTTAATGCCAGTGTTGCTACCAAATACACACTCCAAACAATTAAAAAGCACAATCAATACCTCATTCCAATAAAAAACAGTATACAAGGTGAGAAGCAAATAGGAGCTGCTCAGCAAGCATGTGGCTTATTACAGGAGATGCAAGAGGCCTGGATTCTCTTCTTGACTTCCAGACAAGTCACATTAGTCTTTACACCTCACTTTCTTCTCTGGAAATAACGATGCAGATGGACTTTAAGATCTACTAGTAAAGATCATTGTGTTTCATTACTGGCTAGTCAAGTAATACGTCAGATGGGTTTAAAGGGGACAACTGCCTATCTTATTGCTTATCAATAAAGTTGCATTTCCATTCTGTATTCAAACCTAGGAAACTGATCATAAACATTCTGGTAATATTGGTAAAGATTCCCTATTTTGTGTCTTTTCTTTCTATAAGGTTGAGTTCTGTGCCTCCAAACTTTTGAAATATCGCCATAAAAGAGTTATGATATGCATACTAAATTTTCCATTCTGAGAGAAGAGACAATAGCATATAAAACACACAAGAAACCTGTACCAGGAACAACTACAACACTTGTATGAGTTTACTATCTCTTTATACTTTTCAAAAAGCGATTTGTCTGCAGCAGTGAGATTTAGTACAAGACTGACGTCCTCATTATGAAATTCCCAGGTAACTCACACCCTTCCTCTTTGCTGACTTCCGAAGATATGTTCTATGGGACTTAGCACTAGAATGAAGCATACTGAATTCCTCAGGGTATAATTTTACCTCTTTCTTTTGGGAAAGCAGGAAGGAAAGAAAGGAAGGAAGCATGCAAGCAAACAAACAAACAAACATGATTAGATTTGAATCCTCTCTCATAATCACACCACCTTCCTGATCCTCTAAATCATCTATTGTGCTATTCAACACAATGAATGCACCTCAGTGATTCTATGTCATTTCCAGGACCTTCTACGCTACAGAAGAACAGGCTATTAAGTGCTAGCAAACCATGTAACTATGCCCTTGTTTCCAGCAACTAATTTTCTTCTTTTCAGAACTGAGATTCACTGGCAATCTTAACTTTATGTTAATGCACTTTTATTAAAACAGTATAAACATTACATTTATTTAAGATGGGGGATCAGAGACCGAGGGCATGAATTACTTGTTAGAAACCTAAAATTTGGGAGACCCAAGTTACATCACCTGCTGTGCTAGAAATTTCTTGAGTGGGCATTTTCACAAGTGTGAAACATAAAACATATCAACAGATATGATGAGAATATATATTATGCACTGCTAGCTGAAAAAACTTTACTTAAGAACAAAGTATTATTGCCTCCAACTACTTGATTTAATTGCTAGGGTATGCACAATTATATTTCTATGTTTATAAAATATAAAGTTTATAACTAAACTCAAAGCAATTAAAAAAAAAAAAGGGTGTGATTTTAAGCAAAACTGTAGCTTCAGAACAATCAAGACTGTATTTCATTAGCTCATTCCCTTGCTGGGCTCCAAAAACTCTAGTGCACTATGTTTGTCAATATACAGTTGCTACGTATATGTCTTTTCATATTGGCAATTTTGATATTTATGCTATAAGAGACCTCTAACCTGGATAATCAATTCAGAAACGTTACTGTGGTTTGCAATGCCATCCTCTTGATCACTTGCTAGTATACAAGGTACAACTTGACTTTCTATCCAAGCACCTGTCTCCTTCAGAAGAGAGAGGTAATCTTTTCCTTCTTCAGAAAACTGGAAAACAATTTAAAAGTAGTTTAACAATGGTCTTTCCAATTCTTCTGGAATTTCCTTATGCTGTCAGCTGTAACTCCAGCTTATACTGAAAAGGTATAACTATACCTTGTTCTGAAGATGAATACTCAACCTGCAAAAGAGGCTGAAGGCTCTTAGGGCAGTTGCTTGATTGCAGCTTCCAGAACCTGCATCAGTTGCTTTCAGAACTGAGCCAAGAACCTCCTGAAATATCAAGGTTTACATTTATATTTTCCAAAAAATCTTTTCAAATGTGTCTTTTCTCAGCAGCTCTGAACTAAAAATTAAAAAAAAAAATAAAAAAACCCCAACCACCAAACCCCCCAAAAACACAAACCTGGAAAAAACCCAAAAATCAAAAAGCCAACAAGTATGTTTTCAATTTCTCTAATTTGCAATTGATTTTCAAGCTATTCCTTACACGTACATTCCAAAGCTCAGGTGTCCCTTAAAAATGCTCAACACTAGATCACAAAAACTTTGAGACATCTAAAAATGACAAGCTGGTTAAAATCTGCCATCTACAAACAATTCTGAACTATTATACTTCTAGTTTTGAATATTTCTTTGAAGTACAAATCAAAAGGAAAATCTTAAATCCCCCTTAATAAAGGGGAAGAAGGGATTGTGAATCTTATTTTTTTATTCTTACAGGCCTTTAGTTTGACTCAGGCAACATATGATATTAAGCACTCTTTTATAAGCATTTTTTATGGTAAGGAGAATACTACCTTTGCAGCACTGAGAATTTTCAAAAGCTTCTTCAGCTTCTTTTTAGGAACAGAGAGTAGGCAACCACGATTAAAAGGATGAGTCAATAAATATTCAATGTAATCAATTGCTAATTCTGGCTTCGATTCTTGTGTTACATGGATACGTACTCGTCGTTCAGTAGTTTTAATACCCTAAACAAGAAGAAAGCACAAAGACAGTACAACACTGTTAGTATCTTACTTTACAACTAATTTCAAAGCAGAATAATATGGCATTAAAGTTGCTTCTATTAAAAAAAAAAAGCACAATGCCTTTATGAACTCTAGCAATTCCTTAATTCTTTGACATATGCATATGCACACCTTTCTTGGGGTTAGCTTGTCAGACAGCCAATCACAGGCTAATTCCATAATATGTCCCACTTGACCCCAGCGACACATGCAGTCTATCAGGGTTGAATATTTGCTTTGGTCAGCTCCATTGTCAATATTTCTGAGTCTGGAGATCACACCACAGCTTAAAAGAAAAACAAACAGCGACACATTAGCTTTACATCCATTAGTGCAGAAATAATTCAAAGAACATCAACCAGTACAATACCAAAAAAGATGCACCAATGGCTCAAAGGCATATTTGCACCTCACAGATTTTACTAACTTACTGAATTTGTTTAGTGGATCAATTTATCCAAATGGGCATTTAATATGTCGAGTTGTGAAAAATTAAAAAAATACAGTCAACAAGAGATTTCTTGTCATTCATATTTTGGATTTAAAAATAGTACCTGAATGTAGGAATAGCAGCAGGGGGCATAAAGGATGCCAGAATAACCAATGGAGTCATGCAACGCTCATCCTAAGATAAAAAAAGTACACTATATGATGTACAGGTACAGATGCACACAAAGCTAAAGAGAGTACTGAAAAAGTATGACTAAATTATCTCAAATTAAGGATTTCCCTTTTTCACTAGAAGTGGAACTGAATGAAGCTCATAACAACACGTGGCGTGCAACCTGAAACTTCTGATTCCTGTTCTCAGAGGTCAATTATCAATTACCTTATCATGCAGCTGTCTGACAAACTGTCAGAACAACTACCATGAATAATTATGGCTCCATTACCTTAATAACCATTGCAAAAGAAATAACAGTTCTAGCTTACATTTTCTCTAGTAGAGGCTAATATTTAATTGCACAATCACGACACCATCTGATCCCTTTCAAGTAATTAGCGCCTTAAATGAATATTCATTTCCACCAGAAATCTATAAGAAAGACTGTAAAGGAAAGGGTGCTTATCTAACAATGGTAATGTAAAGTGCATTACAAGTTGGTATAACACACCAGGTTTAGACCATGACACCGTTTCACTCAGATTATATACAAAACAATCTATGTGAAAGACTCTTCAAAAATCGTATATATGTCCAAGCTTCATATTACCTACTTAGACATTCGGAGAGCTAAAACCTTTTAAAGATGATTTTTCAAAGTACATTTAAAAACATATTTGTAGCTTTTCAGGAAAGAGACAAGCTGCTTCAATCTGTAGTCTTTTAGAAACTAAGCCTCTGATGACAGGTCTTTTTAGATCCAAGCTACGTACTCACTGTAAGAATATCAAAGTCAAAAGAGATTGCTTGCTAAAGCTGGTTATCTTGTCTGCTCACCAGAACCTTTCAGGAGGGATGGTACATCCTTTACCAAAAAATGATCTGGAATGTCTTTGACGACTTCCAAGTGTTTTCAGGGTGGAGAAAGCATTTGGTATATCTGTGCTGCAGGATATTACATAGCAATGAATTGCTTTCCACTCCCTGCATATCTAAAGCAAACTTGAATGTTGTTAAGTATAACAGTCAGCATAACTCAGTGTACTTCAGCATAAAAGCCATAAACAAAAAAAAAAAAAGATGTCCAGTAGATAATCCTTCTAAATGCTCTACAGGGTGCAGCAGATACTATTAGCCACTATCAAAAGACAGCATCCTGAAGAATCACAGTAGAACAATTAAAAAGATCAAGCAGACTGAAAATACGAAAATGACTGATTTTAATTAATTGTTATATCAAACCCAAACAATAAATAAATGCATCAAAAGATCATTAGAGAGTAGAATCAAATTAGCAGAAACCAAACATAAGAAAGTGAAAAAGGAGCCTCAGCTGCTTCAGCTGTCTGTTCCAGCAGCTGGATCACAATAAGAAGTGGTGGTGGTAGAGGGGTTTGGGGGGAACAGGTGGAAAAAACATGTGGACTCTCATCTACACTGAGTAGTTTTTCTGCAATGGCATATTTTCAGTTACTGATTTCCTAAAGTTCCAAAAACATTCACAAGAATAGAAAAGTATAAAAACATTACAAGGAGAGCCATTTATTGCACAAGTATTTGTGTGTTGACTATTTAGCTAATGGTTCATCAGTCAGATCTTGCAATTGGAGAATAGCTTCTACCCATTTGTGGAATTCCAAGAAACTTGCTATTGTTTATGGTTTACAGCAACAATGAAAAAGAATACTTAATGCCATGAAAATAGATAAGAGACATAGTACATGAAAGCATCTGAAGAAAATGCTAAGCACTTACAGGAACATCTAGGCTTTCTTTACCTTAAATACTTTAAAATATTCAGGAAGTACAGAAGCAAATTTTCTGATAGCATAATCTTTGGCCTCTTCATTGTGATCTAGTGCTTTCTGAATACTTCTCCAGAGAATTACAGCAATCTCCAATAAACTTGCCATGCTGGCCACATCGTTTATTGACAACACATTATTCAAGACCTGAAATATAAACATTTGGATGATATTACCTATTATATTCTCAAATATAAATTTAGGTTAAAATAAGGTTTCAAAAAAAAAAAAAACAAAACCACAACCTGAAAATACTTCTATTCATTTCACAAAGGCATTGGGTTTCTCATAGAACATGAACTCCACAATTCACTCTTACTCTCTCTATATAACTTGAGTCATCTGGTGACATTAATTTTTTTGAATAATTTAATTGCAGAATCAAACCAATTTATAATTAGTACTTGAATTAGGGAAGTATTCATTTTGTATTCCTTCTATCTTATTCTAGCTACTTCACCAAATTTCTGCTATTGCAGGGCATGAAAACACCATAGTGGCAGTTCTCCCCTTCTAATTCCACAGATGCCCAAGTACTTTCCTTCAGATTTCTGCCATATCATTAACTGCCCACATCTTAGATTAAGCACCACAGAAAAAAAGTTACCAGAATTTATTGTAAACTCTCTTACACTTGTATTCTCCTTTTCACTTTCATCATCATCATCATCATCATCATCATCATCATCATCATCATCACTATCATGAAGACTCTCTTTCATTGCTTTCTGGATGCAGGCATTCAAGCAGCGCCGAATAGTAAGCATCAATTTAGCTACATGTAAATAGAATAAGAATAAATTAGACATTTACTATTTGTTAAGAATGTTGCTAATAAATGCTTTTAAGTGTAATGCTGGAAAGCCAGTATGAAAAGTAGGCAACAGAACCAGAAATAACTAGGAAAAAAAGATACCAAATTTCCTTATAAAAGGAAATGGAAAAAATGTGAAAACGCTTTATATTCTCAAGTACAAAGAAGAAATGGCAACATTATCCCCAGGTTTCATAATTTCTTAAAAAAGTCTACTCAAAAAACCCCCAAACCCAACTACCACCTTATCAAATCAGGATTAGAGGAAGCTCCCACAACTCCTACATTCATCTGGCATAGCTATTACTTTAATGACATATGTTCAATAATACATTCCCTCCAACGCCAGTTCCAATTATTTATAAAAGATGTAGTAGCCTAACCGTTGCGTTTCTTAATAAGAAGCTCAACTCCAGATAAAAGTGAAAGGATTATGTCCACTCTGGTGAAAGTATAACTAGCTAAAATATACCAGCACATGTTCTTTCAAAACTACCCTGCCAAGGTGATACGATCTGTCAAGGGGCAACGGTTTGGGCATTCTACCCAAGTCACTCCATGCTGGCTACTTTGTTTTTATAGTATCAGAACTACTCTGAAACAAAATTTTCCTGATTTTGCTTGGTTCAATAGCACTTTTATAAAAAAGCTATACTCTGTGCAGTACATATCCTTTTCACTGAATGTTTCTGAAGCTTTTAATGGGAAGGAAAGCTTTTTAGATTTTGTTTGAGCAACTTGAAAATACTACTGATCCACAAATCTCAGATAATCAGATTATCGAACATAAATATTTTTCACCTTCTATATAATCTTCCACATAAAGATATCAAATCATTTGAGACACCAGGGTATTTTATTTCATTATTTTCGCACGATAAATAAGTATCAACTTAGATACTAGATTGTCTTAGTTTTAAGGTCCATGTGAGAAGAAAGAGGAAAAGAGAGACCAGATAACACCACCTGCTAGGGAGTATAGTACTGCACTTAAGAGAGGAAACAAAAGCTTTGGTCTCCTCATTGTTGAAAAAGGTTATGACTGTTGTCACCAGGGTTCATTGCTGGTGCCAAGAACTAAAGAAACCTACAAAGTAGTATTATACTAAAAACAAAAGAGCTAGCAGCAACATACCACTGTTAGAGAAAAAAATTAAAAAGCAATTACAGGATGTGATATTAGTATTTCCAAAGACTCATAACGTTTTGTACATTACCTATATTGGTAGGGGCAGTATATTCATAAGCATATTGATAGAACTTCCTAGCTGCTGCTGAATTCATCTGGATAAGAGTAACAC
Organism: Dromas ardeola; assembly: GCA_013398915.1. Classification (NCBI taxonomy): domain Eukaryota; kingdom Metazoa; phylum Chordata; class Aves; order Charadriiformes; family Dromadidae; genus Dromas; species Dromas ardeola. Next base: position 104,105 of record VYZM01014746.1, read on the forward strand.
AGCGCTCACACCACACATCCTCAGGTTGGTTAATGGGAAAGAAAGAGTTGAATAAGAGGTTCACTATGCGTCGTGACACAGGCCGTGAATCAACTTCAAGACGAGCCAGAAGATGTTCCATGGGACAGATTTTCCAGAACTTTTTAAAAAGAAAAAAATATATTACAGGAGTTAAAAAAAATAAAGAAGAAAAAACAATCACCTATTAAGTGTTGTCCATATCAGAAGTCTCAACAAATATAAATAGCATTTACCAGAAAAGCATGAGCATTTTTAATTTTTACCAAAATACCAGCATTTTCTTGAGGTCATATATTGCTGCAACAATGCTACTTTACTGTTCTGACGCACCTCTAAATCTCCTGGTATCTCTAACAGACTGGTAAAATTCTCCTTCAAGTGATTCCAGCTCAATATACCTGCAATGCTAACGCAATTCCATAGGTATAGGGAAGAATTATTTACTCTACAAGGATATCACCACAAAATATAATTATTTCTCATTAGGTGCCACGTTTCATATTCTCATCATAGGACAAAGTAGGACCAAATTACCTACACACCCTAAAAACCTGTATAGAACCCTTGCCAAAACCATCCCAAACCTTAAGTGCATCCCACTGTCAGCAGAGCTCTAGCTTATTTCTAACATAGTAATTGAAGGTTATGAAATTCAGAAATAAACAGCGCGTTATGCCAGCAGTAATATTAACCACATTTGTAACTTTTATGAGAAAATCTTGAATTATGCTGTGCACTTTCAGATAAAAAAAAAAAAAAACAAACAAAACCCAAACACACACACCCAAAAACCAGGGTTTCTTGGCACTGAAAAATATTATTTTATTCTTGAGTAGAAATATTTGCAGCAGCTAATTCTCCCGTGGTTTCAAACTATGAGCATCCCTACTAGAATTATCATAAAAGGCCAGGCTTGGAGTAAGCATTAAAGTAATCCCAGAACTTACCAGAGATACATACTACATTTTTTTAAAATAAATAGGAATAAATAGGAAATTACTGCAAAACATCTAACGCTTACTAGGATTATTTTTTCTTTTATGTAAACCTGATCTTTTCTTTAGAAGATAAGAATCTTTTCCTACATAAAAATAAAGCACAGACTCAATGGAAGATACCCATTATGCCTAAAGAATGAACTAATACCTAAAAAAACCATCCCTGAAGTTGAGAATTATCTTTTTCTTCTGTCTTTAATGGCAGCAAATTCAGAATAATTCAGGAAAGCCAAAAAAATTGTTTGCTTGAACTTTCATGCTGAATGACAAATATCTTTCAAAACAAGAACTTTTTATACATTTAAAAGCAGCATAAATAACTTGTTTTTAAAAGACTGTACACAAAGTAACAACATTAGAAAAACGATTTAAAGCATTGTTGATGTTGAACACAAGTTAAAAAAGCTTGTTTGTATTTTACTATATAGATAGCTGATATTAACAGAACAATTCATGACCGTAGGTGTCAGTCCTCTAAATCATACTTCTATATCATATCTTCTGAAGAGTTAAAACTCAGGACAAGAAGTGCTGAGTGTCTGGCAGGTTACAGAGTATTGTAGAAATGAATATTGAAAAAGACATAAGAAGATTAGAAAAAAATAACATGTAAACAGATTATTAGGGGAATATGCTTGCTGAGTAATTTTTAAAATAATAACACAAGAATACGATAGAAATGGTGATGAAGATTTCAGAGACCAACAAGTTCAGAACAACAGTTCTGTGATGTGTTGTTTCTGCTGATTCTGTGAACGAAGTGATACGTCTCCTAACACAGAGGCACCATCAGTGTGAGGTCCAGTGTCACAGTGATACTTCAGCCATTCTACCTCAGATTCACCTGGTAAAACCTGGCTTTACAACCCACTGAAGCAGAAACTTCTGGACAGAAAACCCTATCTTTTAGAGTACTACCACTTATTTATAACTCTGAATTGCCTCCTTCAGTTATCTCCAATAATCTTAACAACCAGAGCCAATTGTCTAAATAAAGGTACAGCTGCACACTGTAATCTGAGGAGATCTGCAAATGTTATTAGGACCCTGCTGCAAACTTTTTGTGCTGACAGTCTGAATGATAATACCTTGTACTTGCAGTGTTTGTCTCCATTTCACATTTTCTGTGGACTTGCCTAATCAATGTATTGACATATGTATTATGGAAGTACCAAACTTGCTGTTGCATTATTGTAATCCTTATCCTGAATTTGTGTGCAAGAAGCCGAAAGCCCTCAATTCAGAAATCACCTCCCACTTGTCTTGTGAGTATATTTTGGGGAATTTGGAAGGTACTGAAGTGGTCTTATCTCAATAAAATGTCTTTGAGGTCCTGTCATCAAAGCTGCAATGCATACATTTGGCAAGTAGGTCATTCTCATGTTAGGGACAAGTATGTTCCTTGAGCACTGAAGCCTTAAACATCTGACAAACCAAGCATTTATTTAATTCTCTCCTGAACAACAGAGATACATACCTCTGACGTCATATAGTCTATGTGCCTAGCACAAGGTAAGCATGTCCTAGTAATTAGGCTTACCAAGAGACAAAAAAATGATTAAAATAACATATACAATTCAAATTAGGAAACCATTAACAGCAGAGAGTGGAGAAAGAGCTCAAAGATGCTATAATGCTTAAGACTGGACAGTATCACCCTAAATAAGAGTCCACAACAGAATGCAAAGTTCGTTCAAAATCACTATAAAAAGATACCAAAATCCCGAAGGATATGCCCACAGAAGACAAACAGAAATTATAAAAATAGGTAAATAAATCTAAACAAGCAATTTGGTAAAGGCATTAAACATTTAAAAGGTGAGAGTCCTGACTTGAGCTAGCCCACTAGAAGGAAGCATGGCGGGACTAACTGCTCTGCCCTGGCACGGCCAGGAGAGGGCAGGGAAGAGAGGAACGTGCCGAGAAAAAGGTCTGCTGAGTGCTTGGGATGCCAGCTGCCACCGAAAAAAAGCAGGGGAGCACAGAGAGGCCTCTGGACTTACTGATCATCCCAAACTAGTCAAAAATCGGGGGAAGAGGAAAAGGAGAAGAGTGTACTTGGCTCAATTAAAAAGCAAACTGTCTAGCATGTCTATAAAATCTCTGGCACAGCACTACCTCATATACTTAATTTGTCTGTGAAGAACAGCTACAGAAAGGCTGAAAGCGCAACAGGACTAGTCGCAATTTCTTTATTTATTTTAAAAGATTTTTCAAGGATTTCATTAGAATTCACAAAATTACTGGAAAGTAGTACTTCTATGCTACTACCTACATTTGGATCAAAACCTTTCAAATGGACAGAAGTGATTACCAGCAACAGAATCCACAAGTCTTAGAAATAAATTCAGTTATATGCTTAAATATATGAAGAGGAGAAAAACTGAAGTTAACAGTATTACTACATGAAACACACTTTTTTTTTTTCCTTTTAGGAATACTGATGTAGTCTCAAAAGGTACATTTATTATTTTTTTTTTTAAAGAAATGTCTTGATTTTATCTCCTCCTTGATACTTACGAAGTGTCAGTTATCCTACCTTAGCAGCCTTGGTAGCCTTAATTTGCAGCAGCATATCAACAAAAGCCACTCGCACTTTCTCTGAATTGTCATGAAGACTGTGTTTGACTGCTGGCAAGAGCTGTTCCAGTAATGGGTGACTTAGTTTGTTGTCCAAAATTAATGGTAGGCACTGCAAGAAAAAAAGATTATGCTAAATAAATAAATAAATTTAATGAGTAGGTTTGCAAAAAGACGTAGCTAAAAATTTTTGAACCGGATCATGACACTTCTAAAGTTAAATTAAGTAGGGACAGACACTGTCCATACATATTTTTCCTGTAATATTCTTTAGTAAAAATTACCGTGGTTATTTCATATTTCCAGTGAACTCATTTCAGATGAAGCAGCTTCAGATCTATACTGAGGCCACAGTCTTGCCTTCTACCTGAGGACACAGTGTCAAGTATTTCTTGTGGTAGCAATACCAGCTCCCTAAACTACACTGAGTTCAGATGAAAAATACATCTTTTTTTGCCAAGTTATTTTTAAATCAGCACTTTCCGCTTATCCAGTATAGACTCCCATGCAGCTGTAGTGGAGCAAGTGAGGATTAACATGAAGATATCTCCAAATGAATGCGGAATTGACACATCTCCAAATTTTGTAAGTGAAAATACTGCTTAGGGAGTTCATTTTTCATTCCAAGCTATTAGTTATTTACCAGATGCCACAAAGATGTAGATGAACTGATCCTAACATACTGAGCAACGCATGGGAGGCCAGCATTCCCAGAGGAACAGTACACAATTATATTCATCCAAACCTCAGAAACACCAAGTGGGATACAAAAGTATAACATAATTGTGCATGTTTAGAGATGGGTTAAAACCATTGACACAGAAACATACTGGAATCCACCTGAAAATATTTTCAAGTCTAACCTTAACTTCTAATAGCTAAAATAACCAAATTATCAGGTCCAACCAAGGCATATAAGACTAGAAATGCAAAGTGGTTGAGAGCCACAAAGCCAAACAGTCACTGTTTTAGAAGGCATTTGTTCATCCCAAATGTGTGGCTTTTATAAAATGTGTACAATGCTCCCATATATTAGGAACTTTATTGCATACGTCATTCTGCAGAATAAGTAATTTCCTTGACTTAAGTGGCCTATACTAGAAACTTGTTCATCAAGTAAAATATAAAAATGACAATAATGATTTTAAATTTAGAAAAAAAAAGATTTACTTTAAAAACAGAGCATCGAACATCAGCAGATGTTGTATCACATGCCAACTCTTCAGTTAGTTTTTTTAAAAGATCAGCAAGAATTGTTGGAGGAATCATCTCCCAGTATTTGGATGTTATCTGAGTAACTCCGAGTATCCCTGTAGAGCGGACAACTGGATGAGGATCTTCTAAGAGACTCTAAAACAAACATAAGAATAATAATGTGAGTATATGTATTTTTGTGACTCTACTGCTGTTTGATTTTGACCTATCAGAAACAAATAGCATTCCATTACCTTTTAATCATTATGCAAATTGTCATACGATGAAAGAAATGTAGTATTACATTCCCTCAAGGCATTTTATTATGAAGCAAACTAGGACATTTAAATCAGAATCAAAATTAAGACAAATATTGGCCATTTTTTTTAATTGGACTTTTGAAATAGTTTTTTTAAAAACAGCTCACATTAAGTCTTGCATCTCTGATGTAATTAAGAATATTTAGACTTCTATTTATACACAAGCTTACACTGGCCAATGTTCCTATGCAACAATATAAAAACTTTGAAATTCATTCAATTGTCTGATGTTTACATTTTTAAAGACCATACCCAGGATTTTCCAAACATTTTCTTAATGAAAATACTATGCCCATTCTCATCCATCTAGACTGGTGAAGAGTTTTTTAGGTTGTTATCTCCATTATACTTAATTTTTAAAGTATTTAGTAATACAGTACCAAACTTCCATTGAATGCCTACATATTAAATGTAAAGCTCTCCACCAATACTAGGTTAAGTAAGATTCAAGATCATTACTCATGCATCTAGTCTTTCAAAAGGATCTTTCATTCACAGATTAATGAATAACAATCCCAAACATTGTTGATTCAGAGTTGAAAATGGTGCATGTCAATTTTTGTCAACATACTACAGAAATTTAAAATATTATTTTTGCATTTTCTGCATCACAAGACTGTATTTCCCTATAAATACTACTACTAAAATTTCATAAATTTTAATTGCATCAACATCTTATTTCTGAGTTAGTTTTGATGAAAGTTTCATTTTAAACATTTTAATTTCATTAAAACTTACAAAAAGTTCTTCAAACTGTTTCTGAATTTCATTGTCCATCTCTTCAGTGTTAAAACTGGGATCACGAACAGGAAAAGCATCCACAAACAAAAATGCTGCATTTGATCGAACTTCTGAGTTTCTGGCCTGTTACAATGCAGGAAAGAAAATATTTTTTCAGTAAGTAAGGATAGGCTTTTAATATCAAATGGCATACCCTGTCAAATACTGCTCTCCAAACACTTCTAGCAAGTTAGTATTTTAAATTAAGTAGATGGAAGAGATGAATTTTTAAACGTATGGAAGAACTTACAATAACATATGATTTTTATTTTCTTTTACCTTACATTTCTGCCCATTCAGTAAAACCTCAGTTATTAGTACAATCAGCTTTCAAGGCATATCAACTTCAATGACCCTGAAGAGTCACAGTCAGGGCCCTTCTGCTCTCTGTAATGCTGAATAAATTAAAAGCAATTGGCTTTCACTTGGTCACCTTAGAGCTCCTCTTCAGAACACAAGAATTTTGAATTCAAGCAGATTTAATTAATTAAATTGCCTGTCAAGAGACAGGCGATTTAATTGAAAAGCTCAAGATTATTTCTTCAAGAAAACAGTATTTAGAAACTAAGTACCAGCAAGCCTGGAGAGTAACGTATCCAGCATAAGCATATTCAGTTCTGCATCTATGCACATAAGTAATAGGACCATGTTCTGAGCTCCAGGCAGTTCATCAAAAATCTAAGGCAAGCCTCACAACCCTCAGACCATTTGTAATAATTTTACCATTTATAATAGTTTTCAGTGTGTTACACTATATATTTTGCTGGTTATAGAACCCCAAATGTAAAGAAAAATTCTATGTTTAGACACTCAGTCAGTGAAAAACAATTAGCTCTGTGGACTCTTAAAGGACAGAAAAAGAGAGCAGGCAATGAAATGAAGAAAAGATGAAATTCAAGGGAATTCTCAGGGAGAAACCTGAAATCTAACCATCAGACTACACTTTATTTGTCAAAGACAGCAGTGCAATGCTAAGAGCCTCTGCTCACTTCGCTTGGAAGGAAGAATTTTGTTGAGATTTTCGGTCCAAGTTAAAACAAACAAATGTGTGTATATATATATGAGATTATATATATATATATAGTCTAATAAACCAAGCAAAGTAGGCTTAATTTTAACAGCAAGATAACAGTTCAGGGAACTTCCTGACTACTCTAATCATCCAATTTTTTTCCTCCCTTGTCATAAGACACATTCAGATCAAAAGCAGGAAAAAGAAAAATAAGGACAACCATGTAATATTTAGAACTAAATAAACTAACGGCAAATAAAAACAGAAAAACACAAAAGAAATGAGCAACAATTACTTCATTTACAATTTATTTTGTATTTCCCTTCTGGAACAATCTTCATATGGTGGGTCGCATCTCTGGGTAAAGCAAAAAAAATCCAAATTCTTTGAGACAACAAAATTAACAGCAATTCAAAATGTAATACTACGAAATAAAGCCCACATATACATTCTTTATTTAGGGACTTGTGCTTTACTTTATTTATCATGGATAATACAAACAGTCCAAAACTGAAAAAATTATAATTCTTCATTCAATCCTATAAAGCTAGTACAAAATCCTTTAACTTGGATGTTGTCTATATTGAAGAAGTAATGCATAACAAGCTAACATGTGAATTCAGGGTGAAATAGCTCTTTCTTCTGCACTAGTATTTCATGTGAAAATTAATTCAAATGTGGTTTTGTGCAATAACCTAGACCTTGTCTACCACAGCCATTCCAGAAAGTTAATTTTCATAAACTTCCTAAGCGCATTACGCTGAATTCCATTAAGCTCACTTTAATTCTGAACTGAGTACCCACAGTTTAAACTCCTGCCTTAATTAATTGGAATTTATCCCAAATGTATTTGCATATTCAAGCTCATAATAGAGTAAATGTCTTCACAGAGGTAGAACCTAGGACTTTACATTCATATTCTGTTTTATTCCACACTGACTTTTCCATGCGTAGGAGCCTGCAGTTATTTAAATGACTAATGTTTCTTTACCTTTATGCTTGTACTTTTCTGAGGAACTTTCAGAAACTTTTTAAACAATATTACAATTTTTTTGTTCAGTTAATTTTCAAGCTTTCTTTTAGAATCATAGAATCATTCAGGTTGGAAAAGACCCTTGGGATCATCAAGTCCAACCATCAACCCCACTCTACAAAGTTCTCCCCTACACCATATCCCCCAACACCACACCTAAACGACTCTTAAACACATTCAGGGATGGTGACTCCACCACCTCCCTGGGCAGCCTATTCCCGTGTCTGACCACTCGTTCTGTGAAGAATTCTTTCCTAATGTCCAGTCTAAACCTACCCTGTTGCAGCTTGAAGCCATTCCCTCTTGTTCTATCGCGAATTACCTGTGAGAAGAGACCAGCATCAACCTCTCTACAACATCCTTTCAAGTAGTTTTAGAGAGTGATGAGGTCTCCCCTCAGCCTCCTCTTCCTCAAACTAAACAGTCACAGCTCCTTCAATCGCTCTTCATAAGATTTATTCTCCAGGCCCTTCACCAGCTTCGTTGCCCTCCTCTGCACTCGCTGCAGCACCTTGATATCTCTCTTATTTAAGCTTCATCTGGTGTTACACGTCCTGAAATTCACTTACAATTATTTAAAATGCTGGTTTTCCCCAGTAAAAGTTAGTTTAAAAGTGTGTGATGATAAAAAAATCCAACCAAACACAATACTTTAAAAGAATCACTTCCTTCAACAGCTTGAATTCCTGGAGGAGTGGTTCTTGACTATTTGAGCTTGGTAAGAAATAGCTTAATCACTACTTATCTCACAATAAATATCCGTATTTTTAGATTTCTATAGCTTCTTTTACTAATAACCAATCACTGGACAACCGTCTCTGCTATGTTTGCATGAGACTTACTTTTCATAATAAAGTAATGAAAAAAGATGAAGAAGTTACGTAAGGGCTTATATTATAAAAACTTAAAGTTGCATAAAGGCTTATAAAATATGTGTAGGTAAAAGCCACAAAGAATCACGGAATCTTCAGAGTTGGAAGGGACCTCTAGAGATCATCTAGTCCAACTCCCCTGCCAAAGCAGGATTGCCTAGAGCACATCACTCAGGACTGCATCCAGGCGGGTCTTGAAAGTCTCCAGAGAAGGGGACTCCACAACCTCCCTGGGCAGCCTCTTCCAGTGCTCTGTCACCCTCACCGTAAAGTTTTTTTCTCATATTTGATCGGAACTTCCTATGTTCCAGCTTGTGCCCGTTACCCCTCGTCCTGTTACTGGGAACCACTGGAAAGAGCCTGGCTCCATCCACCTTAAACCCACCCTTTAGATACTTGTAAACATTAATAAGGTCTCCCCTCAGCCTTCTCTTCTCCAGGCTAAAGAGTCCCAGCTCTCTCAGCCTTTCCTCGTAAGGGAGACGCTCCAATACCTCAGTCATCTTTGTTGCCCTACGCTGGACTCTCTCCAGTAGTTCCCTGTCTCTCTTGAACTGGGGAGCCCAGAACTGGACACAGTATTCCAGTTGTGGCCTCACCAGTGCAGAGTAGAGGGGGAGAATGACCTCCCTTGACCTGCTGGCCACACTCTTCCCTATGCAGCCCAGCATTCCGTTGGCCTTCTTGGCGACAAGGGCACATTGCTTGCTCATGGATAATTTACTGTCTACCAAGACCCCCAGATCCTTTTCTTCAGAACTGCTTTCCAGCAGGTCCACCCCTAACCTATATTGGTGCCTGACATTCTTCCTCCCCAGGTGCAGGACCCTACACTTGTCCTTGTTGAACCTCATTAGGTTCTTCTCTGCCCAGCTCTCCAGCCTGTCTAGGTCACGCTGGATGGCAGCACGGCCCTCTGGGGTGTCAGCCACCCCACCCAGTTTGGTATCATCAGCGAACTTGCTGAGGATGCACTCTGTCCCCTCGTCCAGGTCGTTGATGAATATGTTAAACAATACTGGTCCAAGTATTGACCCCTGGGGGACACCACTGGTTACAGGCCTCCAACTCGACCCTGCTCCATTAATCACAACCCTCTGAGTCCTGTCACACAGCCAGCTCTCAATCCACCTCACTGTCCCCTCGTCTAGTCCACACTTCCTCAGTTTCCTAAGGAGGATGTTATGAGAGACAGTGTCAAAAGCCTTGCTGAAGTCAAGGTAGATGATGTCTGCTGCTCTGCCCTCATCCAGCCAACCAGTTATAACATCACAGAAGGCTATGAGGTCTGCCAAGCATGATTTACCCTTGGTAAATCCATGTTGACCACTTCCAATAACTTCCTGTTCCTGAACATGCTTGAATATGACATCCAGAACGAGTCGCTCCATTACCTTCCCAGGGATAGAGGTGAGACTAACCGGTCTGGAGTTCCCCGGGTCCTCCTTCTTGCCCTTTTTGAAGACTGGAGTGATATTGGCCTTCCTCCAGTCCTCAGGCACCTCTCCTGTTCTCCATGACCTTTCAAAGATGATGGAGAGTGGCTAAGCAATAACATCTACCAGCTCTCTCAGCACAAGAAACTTGTGCAATCTAAGTACTTACAAAACAAGCAATTTAAAAAGATACAGAGAACTATGCATTACAAATATGCATTCTCAGTTTAAAGATTTCAGAGATGAACTCAAGTAGTTTCAACACGAACGGTTCTGGAATCATTTGTGTTCTTACAACTGAGGTATTTTCCCTTTCTGCGAGAAGGAGAGATAAAGAGGTCCTTTTAAGAGTTCCCTTTCTGCTTTATAACCAGTGTTCTAGAACAAGATTTATTCTTCACTATATTAGATTAGGGATTTGCACGTTGGCTAAAATAGGAGCATCAAACTAGTTATTTAAAATTGAACTGACATTTCAAGCTTTGGATCAGAATCCATATCAGTAAGGACAATTATAATCTTCCCTTCTGAGTGCTGTATCTTAAACTACTGGTGATTCTGAATGACAGCAACAGTTATCTTAAATGCCAAATACTTCAGGAATACTATACAAAAAACAAAATTTAACCATACAAAAGTCACACAGCAAGACAGTGGCCTATACAAAAATAAATAGCCAAATTTTGACGTTAAGTCACGTATTTCCTTTCACTAATCACAAATATGGTACTGAATCATTTGGAATTCAGAATCTTTCTTTGCACTGAATCATTACATGATTCATATAATTGCTGCATTCAATTTTCCACAAGCCTCCCTTTACCATTCTGAAATCTACATTCACAACAGTTGGACTATTTTTCTGTATTAAAACATATTCTCCATGACCTATTTGATATGCCTGTTAAGGTCTAAGCTTTAAGTGCTTAACTACGTATGTAGAAGCTGTCAAGATAAAAACAAAACAAAAAACACACAATAAAAACCCACACCCAAACAAACAAAAAAACACCGAAAAAACCTTTCTAAAATTCAGATTTTTTCTAGCAATGGAACCATTAGTGATGTTAAAGTTATGAATAGCAGCTGTTAAAAATCTGAACCACTTCTGGAATCAGGAATTTCTCCCACTATCTTGCTGCAAATCAATAATTAACCTTTTTTCCTCAATCCAAACCTTTCTGTTACATTTCTTCAAACAAATCTATGCAGATTTAATAAGGTTTGACAGAACATTGATCCGAAGTGCTCTGATCTTATACCTGAGTTAAGTCCTGGGCTTTAGAAAGTGAACTATTCGCCTCCATTTACAGAGAGCAACTCCCTTAACAACAGAATACTATGTTTTGCTAACCACTCCAAAATTGTTTCTGAGCTACTAGTCAGGAATTTTGCTATGCTATCAAAAATCAATTAAAAATCCTATTCATTTTAGAGACAGAAACGTAGAAATTGAAACAAGCCATACTTTGTGGCTCTTGCACTGAGAACATATGTTTCGTCCAGAAGGATCCTTGTTTATATTAATTCTAAAGGGACGGGATCAAACTCTTAATGTCAGGCCAAACAAGATACTGGTCTAGCGATGATGGACTAGATGAACTGGTCTGTCCGTCTTCCCACTTCTACGATGGCGTTCTACTGAAAACAAATAGCTCTCTATTCCTTCCTGTAACTCATAAAATCCATTTTAAACATAATTGTTTTAAATACTTTCAACTGTAAGTGTTTTTCAATACTTCTCTCATGGCTAGAGAAGATGCTATATTATCAATCAGTAAATGAAACTTCAGTAAATATTTAACAGCACTTAATTTGGCTGTAACAAATGGTATGTGTGTATGTTCTCACTGAAGGAATTTCATAACCTCCAACAAAATAAAAGCTGTTCACAAAGAAGGAAGCTTGGTTCATCTTAATCATAGAGTGTAAATGAGTTGGTAAACTGCAGTAGGTACCCTTTAGCCTGTGCATGCAATCCACAGGAAGACACACACACACTTACCTTAAAAGTACAAGAAGTCAGAAATTTCATTCTGAATGCTTGATTAAAAGCACATCCACAGCATGAATGTCTGTATATACAGTCAAACTAGAATAATACTTTAATAAATTGAGCTGTATTCTAAGACTGGTAATTAATCAGAAGGTGAGACTAAATCATCCTCTGAACATTTCTGGCTCTGATTAATCAAGCACTGATCATTCCATAAAGATCTTGAAAAACAGAATACAAAGTTACACAAAATTCCTGAATTGAGAAGATAAGAATACCAAATTAGTGTTAGTACCACTGTCTACTGCAATCCTGGAAAGCACTGTGTGTACCTGTAAATAAAACTGAATTACAGAAGTAAATTACATTAACAAATTAGAATATTGTTGTGCAAATTATGCCTAATTACGAATTTACTCTGCTGCATCTGAGATGCTAAACACACTGATTGTTTTCTGTAGACATTTTGTTTTAAAAACAATTATTAAAAATAAAACATGTGGGAGGGACCAAAAATTTAACAGTTGGAGAAAGACAATCCTATTTTCTGAAAAAGATAATTACCTTCAGTGATCTCCAAAGGATAGGTTGATACAATCTATACAGCATTTCTTCAACTCCTTGACGAACTTTACTTTGTTTATGAAAATAACTCAGCATCTGAGAAAAACAAACAAACCAATCCCCAAAAAAAATTTTTTAGAGTGCTTTCTACATTCAAGAAGTGCACAGGAGTTGTCTCATTTCATCATTTATATAAGACCAAAGAGTTTTCCATACTATGGAAAATGATAAAACTAGACATATTAATTGACCCTATATTTTATAATATAAATAAAAATAAAAAAAGCAATTAAATAAAAAAAACAATATAGGATGATATACTAGTATATCAAGCTGTATATTTCATATACTATACACTCTAACTTCTATATATTTGGGGGAAAGCATGGGAGGTGAAAGGGCATAGATAAAAACAAATGCCTTGTCTTGAAAAGCTTTGTGCGCTTCTCATTCTGCTTCAAATGTTTTGCTCGTGAATAAAAGCCACAGATGATAGACGATAAGAATCTGTAAATGAATCAAGGCTTGTCCCTATAAACACACATACAAAGCCTTCATATATAACAAAAAGGAAAAAACAAGTTTAGTTTCAGACCCATCTACTAAATTTGCCTCAAGGAGCTTATGACTTTTCGTCCCCGTGATCAGCTATGGAAAGGTCAATTCTCTAGGTAAAGAAAAGCTTAGACAACAGACAGCAAAAACTATTTCTGGCAGTCTGGAAAATACCCTTATATTTCTACTTTTGAGCATCAAAGACAGATCTGGTGCAAAACTATATTTCTGCTTAAAATTTGGTTTAATATTGTTTCTCAGAATTGTTCTCTGCTATTTTTTAAGTAAGTATTTGTGGTGGGTTTCCCCCAAGCACAATACAGCCACTCACTCACTCCCCTCTTGTTGGGGTAGGGGAAGAGAAAAGCAAGAAAACTCATGGGTTGAGACTAAGATGGTTTAGTAAGTGAAGGAAAGAGGACAAAAAAAAACCCCAAAATTGATGGAAATGCAATCACCATCTCCCAGAAGTGGTCCAGTGCCCAGATCGTCTCCAAGCAATGGCTACCTCCCCAAAATCCATGTTCCCTCAGTTTTTATTGCTAAGCATGATGTTATACGGCCTGTAATATCCCTTTGGTCAGTTTGGGTCAGCTGTCACAGCTCTGCCCCCTCCCAACTTCTTGCTCATCCGCAGCCTACTCTCTAGGGAAACAGAATAGGGAAAAGATAGTCTTGACACCATGCAAGCACTGCTCAGCAACAGCCAAAACACTGGTGTGTTATCAACACAGTTTTAGTCAGCAAATCCAAAACATGGCACCATATGGGCTGCTGTGAAGAAAAGTAATTCCATTCTAGCCAGACCTAGTATACTATTTTAGTATGAAATAGAAATTTTCCACTTTTTAGTAACTGATCTGATTTTGACACTACTAGTTCATGTCATGCTTTACAGGAACTTACCTCTCTAACTTTAGAATGAACAGAAGAACTTCTGGGAAGATGAATTCCATGATGCATGAAATCCTGAATGCAATTACATTCAAGTATCTACAGTAAAATCACATACATGCTGCTATTAACAAACAATAAAACAATAAGTACTGTAGATTGTGCAGCAACTTACATTTTCTCTAAAACAAACAACTGAAAATAGTCTTTGATATTATTTCTTAGTTGGCTTTTGCTTGACCCTTAGAACCAAGTTTGAAATTCAAAAACACGCCCACATAAGAATTATTTGGTATCTGAAATTTTGCTGCAGCATTGTTCTGATGCTGTAATTGTGCTTTTGATCATCTCATGGAAATCCACAAGAACTAGATAAACATTTAAGCTATTAAATAAATAGACTTGCACATACTGAATAAAAGCTTCAAGAACTCAGATAACTAATGTGTTTATGAAAAAAGTGTGTATATGCATAGTTGTGTGAACCAATATTTCAGCAGCACAATTAAGTGTTTAAATGCAACCAAGCTGATCACACTGGGCAAACATGTCAAAGCATGACATGCTGTTATTCCTTTACAATGCTGAAGAGGCCCTTTCCTTAGGGAAATAATTCCTTAAGGCTTGCTTCGGAATCTTTCTGAGGCTGAAAAGTCACGTATCTTCTCCACCTTGAAATTCAAAACCATCCAAATGAAATTTCAAGCATAGTATTACCTCTAGGAATTCTCCTGACACCTTCTTCCAGGCCCTGAAGTAAACTTCTGAAACGTATTCCACCAAGGATCTGTATTAACATATAGGAAACACTGTCAAGCAAACATGCTAACCATACCTATGTACAATTCATAAAGGTAACAACAGGAAGTTTTTGCTAAGTGCCAACATTATTCTTGATTGTGTGCATCAACATTATTTTTAGAAGAGAAATTATCTTGAAAGTCTACACTGGTAATTATGGAAAAACAAATTTAATTGTTAATTAGTGAACCAGAGCACTATTAAAAAACACAGAAAATACGTCTTATGGTGGGAAAGTCAAAACATTAGCACAGATATTTTATCATTTGTCTTACAATTAATATCTTAAATTCTTTATAAAGATGGACAGGTATACATTATTCTAACTGAAAGCATTAGAAAGCCTCTGATTTTAATATGAAGAATTACTTCTGTACTATTTCTCTGAATAATCAAAGGAAAAAAAAAATCCACATTTTTCATCCATCAGTCAAGTTCTCAGGCTATGATTCTGCAAGTTGCTTCTTATTAGAATGCCTCTATATAGAATCTTACCAACTTAAAGTAGAGGCTGCTCATAGGAAAAAATAAAAACACCTTACAGAAGCAGAAATGGCCCTGCAATTCTCACACAAACACTGCAAGTAATGCAGCACAATTTATATGGAAGTCATTAACTTCACCTAATGCTAAATAAGCATTTTCCTACACCTATAATTGTAGACATAGGCATGTGCAGAGCAACTATTAAATGAAGTTGCTAAAACAATATGGTAGTTATATTGAGCAGATGTGAAGGTCTCTGGTTTCTGATATATTTTATCAATATACTAGGTATTTGAGAGTATGAGATAAGTTTTTAGCCAAGCTCTTAACGATCATTAAGAACTCTAACTGTGATGCATACCTTGGAAAGAATTGTAATTGGTTTTTAACAGTTCCATGTATCATTTTAATGAAGTTTACATTCCAGCTGAACAAAAAGCTCAAGAATCTTCTTCCCTGTTGGGAGGGGGGGGGAAAAAAAAAAAAAAGGAAGTCAAACCCCAAGGAATACAAAATTTAAGAGCCACCTCAAAAATCAGTAAATACAAAGCTTAAAGATCAAAAGAAACGACCCCTTTAATTTTAAAAAGCGTGGATGAGATTGTTGCAGGAAAAAAAATACTAAGATTCTTAATTTTTTTAAACGGAATTCAAGCATTACTGTTATTTATACTGCAGAGAAAACACAAAACAAATGAACATGTGGATTACGTATCTGCCTGCATTTTTTTCAGTGTCCATTCTGTTCTGGTGTGACTTCAAGTAGTATTCCGTAACGATAAGGGACTGTGCAACTCCAGACCCTCATCAAGGCTGCATCATCAGAGCTCTGTCAAGTGCAATGTCATTCCAGGATGACACTGTAATGACGGTGAAGGTACAAATAAAATAGCATGACAACTCTGCCAGCACTGGATACGGAAACATTTTTTGGACAAAGCCACAGAGAACAGCTGGGCCACTGAGGAAAATAAATGTCCTGATTAGTGAGGACAATTCCTTTCCTATTGCCTCATGAAAAGTAATATTGCAAAGCTCCTGGAGCTGCTTTAATTCATGAAAACAGGAAAAAAAATAAAAAGCTTTTCAGTTTTTTTCCTGAATTAGTTTTCTTCCATTTTAGCAAGTTAGAAATAATGATGACAAATTTGATCAGCAACAGGATTTTTGCAAGAAAAGGCAGTGCAAGGCTGTGGATGGAGGAAATAAGCCCTTGCTCTTCCAGAAACAGGAAGATCTGTCCACAAAATTAGAGCCTTATACACTATCTGTACAGACAGCCTTACTCTGGCGCATCTTACAGATGAAGTGAAGGCATCCAGCTTCTGACACTTTGAAAAGTTCAATCACACATAAGGGTGAGTTGGACAGTTGTGAGGATCCTTTGCACGTGTCAGCTTTCTAGTCAAAAATAATTTAGGAAATTAATAAGGAGATGCAGTAGTAAAGAGCACATTGGCTGAAGTTCAAAAGGCGCACTGAACAATTAGCAGAGCTTCAAAGGCAATTCTCTTCAGAGGTGGACCAACTGTTACGTTCTGACCTATGACAAAATAGAGAAAATAAGGCTGATAATGACAGACACGCTTTGAGCTGCAATATCATAGAGTAGGGGAAGAGAGAAGGAAGCATATAGGCAGAAACTGCCCTTTAGTGCAACTGGTAGCTTAAATGCCTTCAGGCCAAGAAGTAGTTTCTTAACTACTAAAACTTAACTACTAAAGATCATAAAAATCGAGGCCTAAAGGCTAAATACAATGTCAAGATTCTTGTCTACAGGTCTGACAGAATCCTTCCTGTTGTCAATAAGACCTTCTTCTACCAAGAAAGAAAAAAACTGAATGAAAAAAAGTCACTGATCTCCAACTTTGGTGGTATAATATGTATATTGGAGTCCCAGTGGTACATTCTTCCATCAACATCCCTGACAAATCAAAAGGTCAAGGGAGTCTTGACCTACAGCTTCTGCCTCAACAAGGCAAAGATGAGTCCAAACTCAAACTCATCTCACCTTCTACAATCCCAGCAGCAAGACAGATGAAGAATAGTTAAAGTAGCTTTCAGCAGTTCAACCAATTCTTTTTTGCCTTAGATTTCAACAGATTGACCCTGATCCTGAAAATGATAGTAAGTGCATCTAATTTAATCTGCTGCTTGTGATCAATGGATCTGAAACGATTACTGTTATCAAGATTCTCAGTATCATGAGAGGTAAACTGGTGACAGGTGAATAAGATTGCAAACTTGCCATCTTTGGGGCTAATGCATTAAAAGTGTTGAGCATCTTGCACTGCTGTGCCTGTGAATATAGTACATGTGACTTTGTCAGGTGTATACACACAGAGAAGATTAGCAAGGAAGAAGAAGGTAGAATAGGCCTACCTCTAAAACACGGTAATATATGCTCTGCACGGCTCTCCAGCTGTTTGATTGGAAACCCCACATGAACAAGAATGTTTTCATAAATCACAGAGATATAAATTCAGAGAATCACTCCACTAATGCAGCCTGAAAATAAGCCTCTGAGAAATATTACTCTGCATTGAATAGCACAGTCTGGGAAGGCAGAAAAACTGAACTCCCTGATCTTGCAACAAGGCATAAATGTGCAATTCTGTATCAGTTTAATCTGATCTAGAACCAGGATATCGCATTCCTGACCCTCCCCTTCTCTTCATCCTTGCATATGATGAACCAGTTCAGGCAGTTAATCTGGCTGAAAAAATAATCTTACTAGGAGAAAAAACTGATCAGCTACCTACTTCAATCAACCCATAACATTACTGCTTGAGCATTCATACTGTGGAGAGGAAAACAGGAATTCTAGCCCATGGCAACACAGGATCAATGCAACCTGGAGTTACAACAGCTTAAGCTGCTACGGAGCTACGCTCTGGGAATTGTACTCTAAAAAGAATTAGGTATACTTTTCTCAGGAACTGTAGAACAAGCCTGCAGGCACTAAAGGGAATATTATCACTGATATATAGGAGTTCAGTTTCATCTCAAGGCAATTCATACATCATGTTGATATTTGGTATGACTATTAGCATTTTAGAAATAGACATAGAATGTAAGAAAAAGGTCCAGCAGAGATACTGGGGGCGTGTTGGACACTGTGCTACAAGAAATCTACCATTCGCAAAATGAGCCAGGCAGGGAAATTAGAGAACACACACAAGGTGGGCTATCATTAAAACTAAACTCCCTCAGCAGGTCAAAGGACATGATCTTTCCCCTTTGCACATCACTGGTGAGGCACACCTGGAGCGCTGGGTCTGGTGCTGGGCTCCCCAGTACAACAGAGATATGGACATGCTGGAGCAAGTTCAGCAAAGGGCCACAAAAATGATTAAGAGACTGGAGCACCTCTCATAGCAGAGGACACTGCAAGAGCTGGGCTTGGTAAATCCAAAAAAGATGAGGCACAGGGGAATCTTATCAATGTATATAAATACCTGACGGGGATGTAAGGACGATGGTAACAGAGTCTTCTCAGTGGTGCCTGGTGATAGGACAAAAGGCAATGGGCACAAATTGAAATATGAGAAATGCCCCTTAAATATAAGGAATATTTGTTTTAATTTTATTTTTTTATTTTCACTATAAGGGTGATTGAACAATGGAGCAGGTTGCCCAGAGAGGCTGTGGAGTCTCCATCCTTGGAGACATTCAAAACCCAGCTGGACACAGCCCTGAGCAACCTGCTCTGACTGACTTTGCTTTGTGCAAGAGTGTTGGACTAGAGGTGGACCACTAGTGTTGGACCTCTAGTGTCTCCAGAGGTCCTTTCCAACCTCAAACTCTGTAAATCTAACATTAATGCTCAGCAACATAACTTACTTAGGAATAATCAGAAGAATTAGGAGAAGCAATAATTATTTCCTCCCCCTCCCATGTTAAACTTTTTTTTGGGGGGGAGGGGTGGGGGACGACACCAAAAAAAATCCCAAAACCAAACCTAGAGCATTCCTAAATAGGTACAGATTAAAATTAACAAAAACTCTGAGAATGGACAAAGCATCCTTGATTACAAGCGAGAGCTTATCAGGCTCGAAGATGAAGAGCCTGAAGCTCTTTCAGGTCCTGGAAGCCCTGAAAAGGGAGATACCCTACCAAGTTCTACCCACTATCATAGTCTAGTAAGTAGCTCAGGTCCAGAACTGAATCTGGCAACAGACTATGGACCTCTCAGCTGCACTGACAGCCTTTGTAGCTTTTTGTAAAGAGGTTTAGGCTAATAAACAGACCTCAAGGTCTGTATTATTAAAAAGGTATTCTCTGAAATTAAGAGTGTTCCCCAAGCCCACTCAAAGTTTTCAGCACTCAGAATTGACGCCTGGCAGGCAGTACTAGTAATTCAACGGAAAGAACTGCTGAGAAGATTGGACATAATCAATATATTTGTGAACAGTGGTTTACATCTTTCATCTTTATCATAAAGGAATGGTTGGACTAACAGAATGTAAATTCAGCTCCCAGCTGGGAGCTGCTACTTTCAGTCAATCCTTCTAGCCATAAAGCTAAGGACTCCGGATTAAGGATTTAAACCGCTAATGATAATATGCCAGAGCAAAGAGTGCAGTAAGGCATTCTCTAAATCTACCTAGAAAGAGATAGGCATATGAAAAAGAAAACATGACAAAATCTCGAGAGAACAGAAATCATGAGGAGAGGGGAAGAGCAAAAGCTTGGGCAGAAAAGTATATGTGCAAAGTATGACCAAATTTGCATATTCTGGTGAAGCAAGGGGGATGTGTTTTGATATGCTAGGAAAAAGATTCGGTACCAAGTCTGATTATTACTGCTTTTTTTTCCCCAAAAAATGTAAAAAAAGTTTCATACTGAAGGCTGTTTCACCCAAAGATTCTTTAGAAGAAACTTACATGTAGTAATTAACATACGTTCTATTAAAAATCTCACAAGATGAGGAAGAAAGAAAAATAACTAGAAGAAATTGTTTCTGAAGCCTAGATAGCAGTTTCATTTTAAATATATAATTTCCAATTATTTACTGTGCCTATGCAAATATGAAATATTAGAAGTGATGCAGTAGATTCAAATAAAACAGAAGAAAATTATTGATACAGAATCAAACACAGCTAAGGCACTGTGACAAAGGACGCATACAGGTAACATACTTTTTCAAGAGGACAAAAAGTGATCTAAAATGAAATTTTAGATTTGGGACATGAAACCAAATAAAAAAATCAGTCAATAAAGTCTTACTCGTCTTCCCTCTTTCCACCCATGTTTTCTCTCCTTCCTTTTGCACCTCTCACATTGCCTTAGTACATCCCAATTTTAATCAAAACATCTCAAAATACAGTGTGTAAGTAACCAAAAAAAATAATCTTATTGTCTGTTATCCAAGACCGGGTCTATCAAACATTTCACCTAATTCACTCCCTACCATCATTTTTAAAACCTCATATGCCCATAATGCCACCATCACGCAGCAGCCTCAGAGCTCATTTTATGACAGAAGTTCATATATTCCATGAAAGGCAATATATGCATTTTAAACAGGCAAGGAGGAGTTAGAACTTCAGAGCCAATGTCAGGTTGGTCTTGTCACCTAACCAGAAAGAAAGCTTGGATACTATTATCTTGATGCACACTAAAAACTACAAATACAGTAATTCTTCACCAAGAGAAATACAGGTAGTCAAATAAAATAATTCTCATTTTGCTGTAAAGTTGGGTTCTTCTTCTGCTACTTTTAAAACAGACGATGGCAATGCAATCTTCTAAATGGAATAATTTAGAAGGGAAATTATTTTGCTAAAGTTACCTATCTCCAATAAATGAAAAACTGCTATAAAGAAGAGAATTATACCAGGGAATGGTTTTAAGTAGTAGGGACATGCACTGGAAGAAAAGCACTTGGTTCTTATTACCTCAGGATACAAGAACGTGAGTGATGACTTAGACATATACTTTTATATTTATGTCAGAAATAGGAATAAGGGGCTTTCAAATGAAACAGAAATATCAGCCGTTGATAGCTTGGAGTCAGAGCTAATTTATCTTGCATTGCTACCTACTGTACTGGAAAAGAGAGGCTTAATGCAAAACCATTAAAAGTAACCAAAGCCCACATATATAAAATCACAGTAAGATGAAAGTTTGCTTACCTCTTCTTTTTTGATGTGTTTTACACTCATAAAACACTGGAGCAACAAGTCCTTGACTTCATTACTCTCCTCTGAATCATAATCAAAACAAAGTAATGCCTGATGTAGATTCCATAGACGAACAACATCTGCACCCTGACAAGGAAAAAGCCCCCATATTAAAGTGAAGTAGGTACAGCTTTAATGTGAAGAAGCATTCAAAGGATTTTAAATAATGAATTTGAAATGCATTGTTACAGATAGAAGATTTTCAGATTGTAAAATTATGAACATTAATTGACTTTCACTGCATCGTTGGGAAAAATTACAAAAATATGCGTAACTGCATAAATACTGACTTCCAACAACTGAAGACATACTTAAGTACAGAAAGAAAGCTGCTATTTCATGCAAAACAGATGAAAGCTGTATTATTCCACTTTTGAAACTTTATACAATTAAAGCAGTTAACAGGGAAAAATAAAAGATAAAACGTAAGAAAAGGAGATATTTATTGGGTTAGTGCAAAAGCTGTATTCCACAATACTGTAATTAACTCAAACATTTAAAAAAATAATTTCAGTCCATTAATTGAGAAATAAGAGAAGTTATTTGTACACAGATACAGAGTAACAGAATGAACCTTTCGACATAAGAAGTCTTCATGAGTAGCTGAACATAGTACTTAAAACCTGAATTAACTGAGTTAATTGCTATTTAAACCTTAGTCACTGGACTTCGTAAATGAGTGAAGAAATAAATTAAAAAAGAACGTAAAAAAAAGAATGTAAAAAACCCAGTTCACTTGTGAAATTGATGCCAAAAATCTTTAAAGTTTGTTATAAACAAGGCAATATTTTAATGTGTTGCTTATGCAAGCAACACCAAAAAGACACTTTGTAACCAACATGTATCCTCAGTTTCATTAGTTGAGAAGCACTATGACATGGAGAACAAGTTAACTTGACATAAAAGGTATTTTGGAGGGATAATCTTTCTTGGAATATTCAGTAATAATCTAAAAGTCAATATAGCTTCAGTATACCGTAGCAGCTTTAGTCAGGCTTTTTCTTAGCAGAATGATAAATAGAGTCTTCCCTAGCTGCTCCTTCCCTTCCAGTCCTTTCTCCCACCACATTTCACATATATGTTGGATAGCACCCTGTAGGATTTTTTCAGATTCAGGTGACACAGGAAGAATACCTACAACAGTAATAAAGTAATTATTTACTGCCATGAAGCAAGTTATTCCTGTAAAACATTAGTCTGTTAGTACACTAACTATACCTCACAAAATCAACCAGTTCTTGACACATTTATACATCTTAATGGCTTATTCTCACTGTGAGCATTTAGGCAGCTTTATTAACTCTTAAGGTTTTGGCCAAGTTTTTGGATCAGTAACAATGAACTAAAGATAGCAATGATCTTACATTTTGCCTTAAAACCACTATAAGCTACAGAATAAGGAAAGTTATCTATCATCGGGTGAACAGCTGGGAGAAAGAAAACTACTTAAGTTCCAAATTTTAAATTGTGTAACTGATTTTTAAGTAAACGCTCCAATAATTTTGTCTCATAAATAAGAACTCACATCAGTACCAACTTTTCTCCCGTAAATTTTGTTCTATAGGCCAGTGAGGTCAAACAAAAAGCCTAGTATACTCATCTGCTAAAAAAACAGTATAATGCTGTATTCTGTAACAGATAAGTACGCACCATTTAATATAAAAACACATTCTAGAAGAGCTTTGTAGTTTACAGTTTCATCCACTGCAGGTATGGAAGCAGTAACTACAGCTGCCACTCCTTGGATCACAGCTACAGTTCGTTTCTGAAAGAAAGCAATGTTGAGGAAACAATTCTGCCGTTTATACTCAGAAGAGAATTATGACAAGCAATAAACCTTAGCAACAGAGAACAAAGCTGAATTGCTATTATGCTTCCATTTTGAACAAAGAGTATACTGGCACCCAAAACCTATCAAATAAGAAGAGGCAAAAGCATAGATTTTTAAAGTACATCCATTTCAAAAAGTTTGAAAAGGGCTTTCAGCTCCAGCTAGCAGATAACTCGGTGACTGTACGCGTGTATCCATTCCTCCAATAAAAACTTCATCTGCAACAAAACCACCCAAACACACATCCATTTCAGAGCTAAAAAGACCCTAACTAGCATGATCTTGTGCAACTCAAAAATGTGTAGATCTGGTGACTTTATATCCAGGCACATGATTCTACAGGCCTCTGTACATACGATGGATTTCCTACAAGCCTCTAGGTCTCACTAATGATTTCCCCACTGCATTTCCCTTTTTCTTCCAAAATTAAATAACCGTTTTCCCCAATATTCTCAAGACTAAATAGACTGCAGTGAAGAAGGCAGTATATGAGGGTTTGAGTCAGAGAAATTCTGTATAAGCTAAATTTGTCAATCTGGATTTTGCGATCTTCATTCAACAAAATGACATAATAAAATGGGTAATGAATTTCTTATAGAATATGCCAGATACTTAAGGACCATCAGAGAGATTAACATTTGTTTACTGAAATAAAACACACAAAAAGCTCACTAAACTGCAGTGAAAAAACTAAGTCTCCTCTTTGATAATTAAAATTATCAGCAGATCTAATCTTTTATAGTATAGAACAAACATAAACTCAGTTTAACCTGAGCATGATAGTTAAGAAGTCAGTTAAGAATGATATGATGTTTGATAACCCTTGCATGTTTTCAGATGCTATGCCAATATTCCACTTTATTTCCCAGAAAATATGAAATATCACATTTTTATTTTACAAGATTTTTACCACTTGTGGAACTCTCTCTGCTTCCATGTTATCATTACTTTCATCATCTTCAACCCTCTGCCATGTTTCCACAGGGTTGTCCATCAAAATCTCTGTCAATAGCTGTGTCAGTCTCTCCCATAGTACTTCTTTTTGCTTTCTTGGCAATTCTTGAAGTAGTTCAGTCAAGTCGAAAGGATCAAATGTATTTTTCTGTGAATGGTCAGAAGATATCATACAATTCCACATCAGTGAAGTGACTTCTATTTCATCATCATATTTCCTAAAATTAACGCTTTTTTTACATTAAGGATTAATTTCCATTCCTCTGCAGTTAGAGAGATAAAATACCTTCTAGAAGTCAAATTTATTTAAAAAATAGCATGAGAAATTCCTGCTGTTTAACTCTTTATTGTGAAACAAGAGTGCTTCTTTTAAGACTAAAATCTTTAGCCCTTAATAGCAACGCTACCGATCATAAATCACATCCCTGTAACATCAACTTCTGTCTCTCGTGTTCTAAATACTTCATTCCCAATGAAGACAATTCCATACCCTTAGCTGAGAAGCTCACAACTGTGCAGAATTAAAGTCCCTGATCGTATCTTTGCAATCTTCAATATAGATTGATGATGGCTGTTGAAAGAAAATCCTTACACAAGGACTAGAAATTGACTGTCAGTACAGTCATATGGACAGCACTATAGGGTTTGGAGGACAATCTGCATAGAACAGTGCTCTATATACTGCACTGTTATAAAGCCCCCCAAGTCAAACCTAACTCCTGAGCACATTAACCCTATACTTCCCTCTTAAGCTCTATTGAATGGGAAGCCACTATTAGTGTCTATAAAAGACTTCACTAAGAGACCAATCTGAATTATTTCCTCAGAAGAACCTTGCTAGAAGAATTTATCTCAGAGATGCAAAGAGCCTGTTGCCATCAAAGAAGGGTAGGCAACCTGCTAGGAAAGGGTATATGCAGATAAAACATGAGAAGAAAAAACAGGCACAGCCAAGAACAGTACAGATAATTTTTGAGATGTAATTTGCAATGCTGAAGTGAAGGTCCACCGGATCAAAAACACTTCAGAGGAAAGAGAGAGAATAGAGAATGTCCATGATCTTGAAATAAAAATATTTTTAGTTTGCAGATACACTAAAACCCAGGAATCAAAAAGAAAAAAAAATGTTGAAGGGAAAAAGAAAAACGGAAAATAATGAAAGAAGCGGCAGTAAGCATTAGAAGGTTCCCAGAAGAGTATGAGAAGAAAGATCCTGTTACATATTTATAACAGAATTTCTATCCTATTCTACAGCTGGAAACAAATACAGTAAACCAAAGGCCTCACAGGGAGTTCTGCAGCCCTGTACTTCAAACTAACCCAAAAGACAGGATATTAAGATTGTACTGTTCTGAACAAAAAGAATGAATTCATAGTAAGACTAAAGCTTTCTGATCTTTCTTTGGGATGATACAAGATTATTCCAAAACCTATGAGAGAAAAGGATATCATTCAATGATAGTCATATCCGTGATTCTTATTTTCCTGTCTAAGAAACAATGCATTTTCTTGAACTAGAACAGGATTTAGTGGAAAAATTTAACAGCACCTGATAAAGACCTCAATGAACAGAACCACAATATGGTAATATTTTAAAAAGATTGCAAAGAAAGGAGAAAAGCCCAAGGCAAACCTTGAAGGAAAACTAGCAAAACCCTGGAATTTCAGATGATGTGAATGAAACAAAACATTGAGAGGAGGGAAAAGGAAAATTAAAGGGAGCTGGGGGGTACAGAAATGAGAGACACTGAAAGACGTAGTAATACTAAGAACAGAACTTTAAAAATAAGTTTAAAAGGCAAATTCTGATGCTAGAACACAAAACAGTTCGAAAAAGCAGGGCATAAATATAGTACAAAACCTAAGAAAAGCAGTGAGGCTCTCAGCACACTTTCCTCTTCTTTCTATGGCTATATATCTACTTCTAAAGGACAGAATATACTACCACGGCCTCCTCTAGAAAAGCAGTCAATTCAAGGGAGATCCTAAAATGAGGATCCTCATCCCAAGGTAGGACACGGTCAAACACCCTCCATCACTGAAGGTTTCAAAAGGAAATGTATAAAATAACTCAGGTCTCTTATCAGAACACAATCTGGATATTTGTGTTCCCTTACGCTACGAAGGCATGAAGACAGTTCTAATTAACGTGCTCATTATAGTTGGTGACATACAGTTTCCAGAGACATTGGAAACAACTGAAAACTGTTGCAAGACAACTCTTGTTAATTGGTGATGAAAAATAAAAGGATGAAAAAAATGTTTTAATCCAAATAGAGCAAGATATTTTAAGAAAGATTACTGGATGGAGACGGCAGAAACAACACAACCGAATTAATTGAAAAGGAAATGCTGCAAGTACCATGCGTTATCCTAAACAGCATAGTTTCTTCTTAAAGTATTCAGAATTGGGGAAAAATGGGAAGGAGACTTCAAGCAAAGGCAATATGGTAATAAAGTTGTCACCTATAATTACATACAGGAGTGCAAATGAAAAAAATAGCAAATTTATTGGAAAGAGAGATTCAGTGATGTTTGGGAGATAAATATTTCTAAGCTTACTACATAGAACATGATCCCTATCATAGAAAACATAGATTTAACACATCTGCTACATTAGTAAATTAGTTCATGCCTCTGTGGACATAGAGGTCAACTGATCCACTTACTTTATTCTGATACAGGTAATATTAGGAAAATACTGATTAGAAAGCGTAAGAAACTAATCTGACAATAACATTTATTAAGGCTATCGAAAGATGTTTAGGAGAAATCGTGTACATCTTAATACCAGATAGATTGAAGCTTAGTGGAAAACATCACAATGCAAATTATTATTTCTGATTGCTATACAGTATCATATACACAATTTGAGAATGAACTCTTAATTAGCAGATTTCAGTGGATTTGTTTTGTTATTCCTCCCGCTTCTCTCCACACTGCCTTTAGAGACAGCAATCTATCCCATCTCCAAAACATTCAGTGATAAAAAGAATTATCAAGTACAATTACACAGAGACTAAAGACAGTGGACTGCCTAAACTACCAAATGAATGAACAAATACTAGTGAAACATGTATAATGACTGACTTACAGGATTCTGAGTATAATGCAAGAAGTCTTCAATAGACTCTTTAGACACCACTTGTAAAAATGCTTCACGTTTCATTGTGGTCTTGTTTTTCCTTGCTTTATAAACAAAACAGAACAAAGTGTTAGAGAAAGTACTGTATCTCAAAATAATATTATTTTTGGTCTTGGTGAAGAACGTATGAACTTACATTCTTCATCTACATATCCATAAATAAAAGATGTTTCCCCCTCCAAAATACAGTAATCCGAATCAACATTTAGATTCATAACTGCACGAAGTTGCAGTATTTGCATGATTTCTTTTTAGTTCTTGTTTTTGCTAGACAAGTCTTAAAACAGAAGAACTTTTTAATGGATACTTTTATCTTTAAAAAAGAACAGTTTATTTTTAAAAAGAACAGTGTATGCAGCACTTGCCCCTTATTTAGCTAGCCATCATTCCCAACAACAGCATTTACTTATATTAAATGTACTGATGGGCAGGAAAATATTCTCTCCTTTTCTCTCTCATCAAGTGAAGACTACGGAAAATGGGCAAAGCCACTTTCTATCACCACGAGCTTAATTTACGCACCTAAGCATTCCTTCCACCCTAGGTGATTCCCGACGTGCTTTTCCCACCCCCACCAGCTGGGAGGCTGCCTTACATCGCCTTTAACTGTGCGGGAAGCCATACCCCGGAATGAGGCGGGGGCCGACCCGGGGCACTACCCCGGAGCAGCCAGGGGCTGGCCGGGCTGCCGCCGGCCCCACAGGCCGCCCTACGCCCCCGGTAGAAGCGGAAGAGGGAAGACAGAGGGGCCGCTTACCTACCGCTCCCTCAGAAGGGAGCTCTCGCAGACCGTGGGGTTACGCTTCCGACAACGCGGCGCTGCCAGCACAGGAGGGAAACAGAACGGGAGACGGCCCGGTCTGACGGGCAGGAGAAGAGCCCGAGCCCCGCCGCCCCACTGCCGGGAGAGGGGCCAGCCCCGGCTGCGGCTCAGGGAGGGGACAGCGGGCTCCCGGCGCTCCCGCCTTCCCTCACACGGCGCTGAGGCCCGGCCCGGCCCGGCCCCGCCGCCGCCCCTTTCGAATTCTCCCGCGGCGGCCGTTGAGCGGCGGGCGAGCGCGCGAGCGGCACGGAGCTCCCGTCTCGCGAGAGCTCGGCTCCTCCCCAGAGCCCCGCCGCGTGGCGGCGGCCGTTGGGGCGGGCTGAGGGAGCCGGGGTGTCGCACTGCCCCCCCACCCCGCACAGCGACACGGGACTGGGCTCAACATCCACGTTTTCGGTTTTTTGCTTGTTTTCAGTCAAGTGCCGCCTGGGTGACTTGTGGTTCCGCGGCTGCTACCGCCAGCCGAGGCCACCGCTGTCTCCAGGGCCAGCGTCCCCCCCCCCCGCCACCTTCCATGGAGGGGGCGCTGGGGAAGGGG
>VYZM01014746.1:133136-161230 GCA_013398915.1 Dromas ardeola
GAAGGGGCGGCTGGTGCCGGGTGGCAGGAGGGCCGGAGGAGCGGGGGTGCAGGGGGTGCACATCTCCCTGGGGAGGACGGGTCCGGCAATGGGCACGTCTGGGCAGCTGCTGCCCATTAGTGGCAGGCGTTATTGAGGAGTTCGGTGCAGGCCATGCTGCTCGCTTTTAAACTCGGCTACACGGAAATGATTCTTCTGTTTTCACTTTATAAGAACAGCTAGCTTGCTTACACACCTTTCCCTGGAGGAGAATCCAATCAATTACCCGGATAGGGAGTAAATCTACCAGTTCACTGTTACCTTTCTGTAGCTGTCCTGTGAAAGTCTCAACACCTTCAAAGGGAATAAGACATGTTTAGTTAAACTTATGTATAGGCTTAAGAAACAGTATCCCCTTGTCGTGGTTTCAGCTGGGATGGAGTTAACTTTCTTGGTAGCAGCAGCCGTAGTGCTTCGTTTTGGATTTGGGATGAGTGTTTTGGATTAGGTTGTTGCTGAGCGCTCAAGGCCTTTTCTGCACCTCACGCTGCCCCGCCAGTGGCCAGTGGGCAGGTTGGGGGGGCACAAGAGGTTGGGAGGGGACGGAGCCAGGACAGCCGACCCCATCTGACCAAAGGGCTATTCCATACCATATGATATCACACTCAGTATATAAAACTGGGGGAAAGATGTTTGGAGCTACAGCATTTGTTTTCCCAAGCCACTGTTACGCATGATGGAGCCCTGCTTTCCTGGAGATGGCTGAACGTCTGCCTGCTGATAGAAGCAGTGAATGAATTCCTTGTTTTGCTTTGCTTGCGTGTGGAGCTTTTGCTCTACCTATTAAACTGTGTTTATCTCAACCTACCATTTTTTTCCTCAGTTCTACTTTTCTGATTCTCTCCCCCATCCAAACTGGGGCGGGGGGGAGCAAGCCGCTGCGTGGTCCTAGTTGCTAGCTGGACTTAAACCACAGCAGCCACCTTCCACGGATCTCTGGTAATGTGGATGTACTATTACTACAATAACCATTTCTGCTAGCTCACAAAGCTGGCATCATCTATTTGATTACACTGGTGACTTTTTTCTCCAAGGATGTTTTTGTTGCTATTGTTGACAGCTACACATTTAATCTTAGTCGTGGTGAACAGTACATGTATTATGCACTCTTTATCCAAAGCGATCAAGAGCTAAACAGGCTACCTACCAGAAGTTATAGGAGACTACGTAGGCCAGATGATATTTACACTTTGATAACTAAGTATTTTTTTTTAATATATTAGGAAGTGCTGCTTTCTGTTTCTTCTCAAACTCAATTTGCAGTGTTCAGAAATAGTTGGACTCAGTTCTTTGAATTAAACATAATCAGCTTTCAAATTCTGTAATATTCCCCATTCCATTTGTTTGAGCCCTTCTGCAAACCAGAACAGTCAATATGTCTTGTTAAGGACTTAATTTATATCTTTCAATTTTGCATTTGCAGTAGCGTATTATTTCACAGGATGTGTTGTTCAGAAGAGGTAGCTGCTTGATTGAAATCGTTTACTTTTCAGTCTGTGGTAGCAGTACAGCATATGCTGCTTTACTGTGTTAACAAACAGAAAACCAATGGTAATTTCTATAAAAGTTCTCACATCTGATTGGACTTACCGGGATTGTAATTTTTAAAAACATGATGTAATTCAGATTTCAGTTATATGTAAAAATTCCCTACTTTTTCAAGTAGTATTTATGTCTTCTGCTGTTATTTTATTTTTTAACGTAGAATCTTCTTTAATCATCCTACCTCCCACAGTATTGGTTTATATTCAAAATTAAGACTTGTCAGATTTTCTGCCGTATATATTTGGCTTACAGGCTTTTCCTGGCTTATATTTTAAAATTTTTGAGTAAACTATTTACCTGGTTTTTATACAGTTTGAAGACTATAGAATGAAAAATAGTTTGTTATATGCTTATCCCATATAAATAATGCTATTCTGTATTGCTTAAAAAAAATGTATGTAACAGATGACTAACGTTACTGAAAGCAAAGATAAAAACTATTTCAATTCCTGAATCATCAGCTGAGTCCACGTGAAGCTTCTGAAATAACTGGATTTTAAAACAAGTATGTACCACATAGAAAGTACTGTTGGCTCTGCAGGAGAATGGGTTACATTATTTACAAGCTGGATTTGAGATGGTCGTGTGCCCAAGGCAGGGACGATGTGGCAGGAGGAGTTAGCTGCCAAAAATCCATCTTCTTGAGCAATGTAATTGTGCACTGGGAGTTCAGTGCCACTCCTTGTCTCCTCCTGAAGCCAAACACACACACACGTCCCCACATTGTATTTCCAACACGTCCCCACATTGTATTTCCATCGCGACAAAGGCTGTTTCCTCAGAAGTATGGAAAAGGAAATCCGGCACTCTACCTACACCCACCTACCAGCAACCACAGAGGAAGGTCCCAGGAGAGACGGATCCCTGGAAAATGACTTGAAATCACATCTGTCCTCCAACCTGAATCCCCACACTGCCAATGCCAGGAGGCATTGGCTTCCAGAAGCAGACTACCAAAAGAAGGGACCATTTTGCTGCTCTACAGCAAAGAATCAGGGTTGGTTCAGACCCTGTGGGCTTGGTTTTATTTCTTAACTTAGGTATTCAGCTAAGTGCAAGAAGCCTGTGAAACAGTTTGCTTGAAATAAGTTGTATAAGCAATCATACTTGTAGAATAGTAAAAGCAAATTTAAAAAGTATGAAAACTGACATTTATACATTGTGCTAATGTCTGTCCTTTCTGCATATATTAAAAATCTTTGCCATTTTAGATCCAAAATGATGGTTTTATTTATCATGTCTCGTGTGGACTGAATATGTCATTAATACCTTGATTAGTCTTTTAATTAGATGCTACATTAGTCACCTGGTTACTGTTTATTTAGTCGGGCACACATCCATTTAGCAAGCGAACTAAAACATATTTTAGCTTATCATTTCTGTTGCATAGCAACCACAGAATGATTTTTTCATAGTATTGAAACTGGAAGTTGACACAGATAACAGACTGAATAACACCAAATGATTCATTTTAAGGGACCATACAGAGAAAAGCGAGAGGGAGAATAGTGTTTTGTAGGGTTTTTTTCAAGAATTGCACATGAACTGCAAGCTAGTAATGAAGCTACAACTCTATTTTCAGTTTCTCTAATGTTCTGCCTTTTGAGAGTACCGAATTACATGCCTCTTTTTGACGTATCTGTTCATCTGTTCAAAATAATCTATACCCTGTGATAATAATCTCATATTTATTATCATTTTCCTGTCAAGTCAAGTTAAGGCAAAAATGAAAAATGGGTCTTCCACACATGGTTGCTGAGCAACAGCAAATAAAGATTTGCTTTTGTGCTACTGCTTCATAAACTAGTCTTTAT
This sequence comes from Dromas ardeola, assembly GCA_013398915.1. Taxonomy (NCBI): domain Eukaryota; kingdom Metazoa; phylum Chordata; class Aves; order Charadriiformes; family Dromadidae; genus Dromas; species Dromas ardeola. Next base: position 136,535 of record VYZM01014746.1, read on the forward strand.
TCTTGTTGGTGGCCTGTATAAGAGATCTCAATTACAAATGTCTCTCACAAGAACACCGTGGTTTGGACTATAGCAAGTATTCTATTTCAACCTATATGAGTCAACGTTGTAAATACTTGTAAAAAATAAACAAGTAATTCCCAGAGTGTCAGATGCTTTCTTGACATTTATGTTTTGTTCATATTTGCAATGTTACTTTCTAGATCATAGTTTCTGATGAGATTATTGTACGCATTATCTCCTAACATGTTAGAATTGCTACTCCTATTTCTTTTCATTTGAATATATAATAAAATTTGTTACAGTCAATATAGTATCCACGAAATCTGCTCATCCTCTGAGGCAGGCTGTTAATAATTTACATGCGTTCATTTCCCTTGATTTTTTTTTTTTTTTTGATCTTCACATACTTTGATAAATAATCGTAACAGCATGGGAGAGAGCTGAAGTTTCACACTCTTCCACTTCTCCAGATCTCCCCTTGCCTGAAGGTAGTACTGCCAATCATGCCAGCCTTTAGTCGGGGGCAACTGTCGCTTTCCGATGGCAGTGTGATTAGACTGTGAAACTGCTTATTTCCCTTAAATTACTAATATTAACAGAAACAATTTTAGACTTTAAGATATTAAGTAGAAAAAAAAACAAACACAAACCCATTCACTACAGAAGAAAAAAAAAGATCCTTGTTAACTGGAACAAAAATCAGGAAATAAAATGAGCAGCGGGAAGGCGCAGCTTTTCCCAAGAGCCGCTCTCTGAAGAACCCCGGCAGATGCTGCTGAAGCCCTGAACTGCCGCCCCGCGGGAGCTCGCCCGTACTGCTGGGTCTCACAGGTTAGTCACAAGGTGTGGAAACAGTGCGGCTTTAGTTATTTTCCTTTATTATTATGCTTTATTCTAAAATATTTATTATTATTTGGTTTATTATTATGCTCTCACTGTTATCCCTCTTTCCTTATAGGCAGCATTATAAATCACAGTCATTTTACTCTGCTAACTATTAGTACCATGAAAATGGAAAGATTTCTGAAAGGCTATAAAATGCGCACAAAAAGAAATTACAATAACAGTATTTGCACAGATAAATCCATCCCACTGTAAATATAGAGTATCACTTTCTGTGATAACTACAGCAAACATTTTCTACTATAAAGTCATTAACATATTTCAGAATATTATATATCAATGAGTAAATGTATAATAGTAGTTTTCAGTTAATTTGTTTCAGATGTAAAACACTCCAGTTACATCTGCCATGTCTACATTACTTTAACCCTATTAAATTTAATGTTCTGAATTATTAGAGATTTACAGGTTTTGTAAGTATTCTGTCTCCTTTCAGTGCTCATTCTATTTTAGTCTTTACGGATAAAGAGAAGAATTGTTTCCAATGTACAAAAATACTGTTATTATTAATTTTACAAGTGCTCTTAGAGGTTTCATTGTGATAGACATGCATCATCTAGATATGACACCATCTCTGTTCCATCTGTTAGTATGAAACATGAAAATACTGTATGAATATCAGAATGGACATGATTTGCTCATCTATATTAGGTTTTTCATATGTATGTATGTATGTATGTATGTATGTACATGCAGGTGCACACACGACAAACTACTTTATGTTGGTTGGAGAACATACCAGCATTTTCTTGTCTCTCATATCAACGTTGGCTTTGTCAAGGCTGAGACATGGGCGTTCCCCATGTTCCTGATCCAGACCAGGAATCTAACCAAAGCCCGCCGTGCGTTTCTTACAGCTGCACGTCCAGCTGCCTTCCCACGAAACAGGCAGACAGGGAACTGAGCCAGTGTGGTATTTGCTGAGTGCAGGACCTGGCTGGGGGGGTACGTCTGCAGCCAGGCACTTGGGAGTGCTCACATGTTCACTAGTTCAGACATACCTGCCAATTATTCCTGTTCTGTGCATCAGTTTTAGTAGCAGACCTTGTGACAATGCGATTTGGCAAATTATTTCCTGACCATCTCCTTAAACGATGGAAAATTGCTTTCTATTTTTTTCTAGTAGAATTTGATCTTTGCCCCCTTTCCCCTGCTGTGTTTCTTGTACCGCTCCATGATGGTTTCCACTGTTGTTAGATACCCTGAGTCTCTAGCCTCAGGCTTGAAGCAACAATAGACATAAAGGCTTAAAGCATGATGATGTTTCAAATGTGCTGGTCAAGGCCCTTCTCCGTCTCTTAAACTGTAATTTCACTTCTGCCTGCCTCTGATTAATTTCAAGTTTTTGCACTTAATCTTATTAAAGTTGTGTCAGCTCCTCGAGGGAGCTCTATAATCAACTCTAATTGTCTAGGCTAGGTATCTCAGGCACAAAACGCCTATGCAAATTACTGACAGAGGCAATTACGGTGAACTTAGAACCTTGATCTTCCAGGAGAAGTTTCATGTTTCCTCAAGTCATGGACCGGTTGTTTTATTTCCCAGTTGCTCATGACTAAATGCTTTTACAAAAATATTTTGGCAAATTGAATCCAGGTATTATTAACCCCCGTTATGAAACTCAACTCTTTTAAGAGAGAGAGGCACCTATGCCTCAGGGCAAAGGGGGAGAGCAGAGTGCAGTGAGGACCATGCCTGTTTTGCACTGCTTTTCAGGTTTTTTAGGATGACTTCAGGCTCCACTGCCAAAGCGGCCTGGAATCCAGACCACTTCGCTATTGTACAAGAAACGAAGCGCACAGGCAGCAAAAAAGGCTTTTGAGAATAGGGCCTGCACTACCATCTAGTGGAATATAGCAGTGTCTTCAGAAAACAAAAATTGTGCAATAATGAGTAGAAATCCAAAAAATTTGAAGTCTCATTGTGAATTACAAGATGAGCAAAACTAAAAGTTCTTATAAAAAATGTTAAAAATGAAGTATTTTTTACATTTCCAATAATCTGAACTTGAAAAAGCTTATTATATAATAAAAAAGACCTAGAACAAAGTTACCTAAAACTCTAAGATCTACACCTCTTTTCAGAAAGCTCATCTTAGTATTTTAAACCTTCAATTCCAACTTATTTTACATGCACGTTAATTAATGATTTACCTAATAAAACAAACACAAAGAGCCAGCATTGCTACAAAGATCATTCTATGAATCACGACCAGCCATTTCCATAAACTGATTTTCCATACCTTTAATTTTATTTTCATCACCTGTATGAAGGATGGGTCTAGAGACAATCCGAGTTCTTCATTTGGATGCCGTTGTCACAGTTCCTCAAATTTATCCAGCTGGGCTCTGAGCTGAAAGTTACAACAGAGCACCCGTTCAGTGGTTGTTATATTCACTTTAGCTCAGAGAACATTTCATGATTTGTGCAAAACCAGGTAAAGAATCTTAGCAATTCTAGGCTGAAAACATTGCAACAACACGGTAACTTCAGCTAAACTTCCAGACAGCAATGGAAAACCATGCAAAACACGTCAGGGACTTCAGCCTGTTTCTCCCGTGTTTAAGTCTGCATGGAACCGTCTTGCAGAATATTCTTTATTAAATTATTAATCTTTATGAAATGCTTGGTAAACTCCAGTTGTCAGTCTCTGAGAGTTTGTAGAATAACACACTAGCTTGCAAATCCAGCCAAAGAATAAAAAACGTCATTTGAAATTCTGCGCTGGAAACAACCACCATTAAATGTGTGCATCATCTTTTGTTTTAGGGATTTCATCCCACTTATCCAGTAAAATTAACGACCTTCATTCAGTACCTACCGACAATTATCACTTTGCTGGCATTATCTATGTTGCAACTCAAGTTGTATTTTTAATTACCACACAATTTTTGCATCCTGACTTAACAAAGTTTGCAACTTCTGCTACATGCCCCTTTTGTTTGCCCAGCCAGAGTTGCTCCGTGCCCATCTCCCAGAGCCTGGGGTCATGCAGCAGAATGCCCAGGAAGACCTACGGCACAGATTGCGCAAGAGCTCCAGTACATTTACTGATCTTATTTTATCTTATTTTAACATTAAATAAAATGTACTTGAGAGTCATAGAAGAATTCAGGTTGGAAGGGACCTCAGCAGGTTCAGCCTCCCGCTGAAAGGAACTACCGTGCTTGGAAAATACATAAATAAAATTGTCAGTTACACACCAGATCCTTGCTACGCACCTGATGAATGAAATCACAGGACCTCTCACAACTTTCTTCTGTATGTCATTTCTTGCCGAGGCGCTGCACACCCAGCTCTGAGGGCAGTTGGATTATCAAGTCCTGGCAGGAATGGACCCCACTGTCCCCAAGCCAGGAACTGCCCACTACAACCCAGGTGTGAAATGTTGGAATCTTGACTAGCTTTGTCTGTCCTTGAACCTGTTTCTATACGGATCTCAAAGGAAAGAATGGTCACTATTAGCCCTTAATTCCTTTGCAATAGAATTTACGGCTACTGAGGAATCAAAGAAAGACCAGGGGAAGAGAGGCTGACTTCCCTTTGGTAGCATCTTCACGGTGCTCTGCTCAAATTGGATTCCACTGCAGGTGACTGGCAAGCAATATTCCCTGCAGACGGTGAGAACAGAGAGCGTCACCTCTATCACATGAATACAGATTAGAGAGCTTTTCTCCCCGAGCTGCCATCCAATCTGGCAGTTAAATTCACCGCATAACACTGAAAGAAATACAAGTGGATTGTTTTTACTTTAGCTGCTTTGCATTTTTCAAAAAAACGCATTTCAGAAGGTGGCTGAGAATATTGTTGAGCGCCTGACAGTTAGCCTTAGAAATCAGTAGGAGAGCATAAAACAATAGAGTTAGACACTTTGTTAAGATGTATTAAAACACCATTTGTGATTAAATAGTCAGACTCCTTCAACAACCAGCTACAGCCACAAATAGGTCTTGGTTTTGGTTCTTTCTACCAAATGTCAGAGGTACCATCCAACATTCAGAGTTTGGTTCGGGGAGAACATAAATAATTAAACTGATTAAAACAGAAACCTCATGGGAAACCAATTTTGTATTCAGCTCTTCACTGAGAAAATACCAAAAATAACTATATTGGTAACCGCATTGGCAAACACTGCTTTTAGGTGCAGACTGGATGAACTAATCGATGGCCCAAACCAGTTTAAACAGCACAGAAAACATTAATAAAACATCTAGGCTTGGCTGAGCCCATCAAATTAATACCAAATCCATCTGGAGGAGCGTCTTGCACAATTATTTCTGCTCTCTTAACAGGATCTTGTAAATACACAGGCAGCATTCTTGTGCAGGCACCGATCCAGTTACCACCTGCCTTGCAGGACTGAATGGAAGGTTTGATTTTGATCCCAGTCTGGAAAACGCAGACACCTGATCAGTACTGGCCCTGCCAGGAAGCATGACACCCAGGAACACCTTGCACGAGGGACTGAGGAAGATGGGCACGCTTTTACTTGGCTTTAGCTGCCTTCCCATTGACTAGCAGAAGCCCTTTATTCTGCTAAAAAAAGGAAGATATCTCCCTCAGGAAAAAAAAACCAAACACAAAACCACAACCAACAAACCTGAAGATAATTTTGTAGTTAGTATCACTAAAGATTATCCAGGGGGTCCCTTCTAAATGTGATAGTGACTAGGTGATGGACTTCTGCAGCTTTTGGTCTGGCTGACTATTAGGAATTCAGACAAGTTGTAGCTGTTTAAGGGAAGAGGTATCATAATTAATTACAGTATTATAATTAAAAATTGTTGTTTAATGTAAACAGCATAATTTCTATGGTTGTTTTTCTGTAACAGATAGAGGAATCAATACCCCTTTTCTTATTTATGCAGCACAATGTTTTATTTTCTACCTGTAGTTGCCTTAACACGCAGGTGGAAGGACAGGAAAGGTTTCCACACGTAGAAATCTGCTGGTTCTAAATCCAAGGCAATTGCATGCAGTTCTAAGTCCTTTTGAAGACATAATTCATGACAATTAATGAGTAAGTGACAACCATGACAATTTGTCCAATTGATCATTTCAAGAGAAAAAATTTTAGACACTTAAGTTGAACAAAGGACATTCTAATTCTTAGGTGTGAATCTGCTCCAGACCAACAAGCGAGGAGTTCCTCAGTGAAGTATCCTGTACTTCTCACTCCACTTTCTCTCACATAAAACCAAAAAATCTGCCTACACACCTTAGAGCAAGGCTACCTAGGTTACAGCAGCCAGCATACTTTACATATTTTGCATACATACATATTTTAAAAATTCACCTCATTGTATTACTGATTAATAGGTCAGGGATATGCAAAAGAGGGGAAAAGGGAGTATGTGGGTAGAGGGAAGCAACACACCGACTTCCATATGAACCATTTATTGAATAAATACATGCATCATAATGTCGAATTACATGAGCAAAAAAGGCAATCTGTACAAAATCGATTACCCTTTGTTCTCATTTCAACTCTCACCATTTGCTGCAGCTCTGATAAAGGATTCAAAGACAGAAAATGAAAATTCTTTTAATCCAAATCCAAGTGATATGCATGCTGATTTGAGTTCGGGTTATAACACTGCTATAATTAAGAAAGCTGGTTTTCTTGTCAGTGAAGCAGAGTAATTCTAAAAACAGTTTCGATAGTAGAGAACACGTGTTGGTACATACAGGTAACAAAGCTTATTTTTAGCCATATCTTAAACTTCTTCATATGTTCATATTTTAAGGCACAGGATAAACGAGAACTACATGAAAAGCTATCAGTTGATATTGAATACATTGACTTGGTAACAAGGCGCAACTTTTGCCCAGAGGAAGAATGATGTTTGTCCTTCCTACTTCCATATAAATGGAACAATCAGAATTTGGTAACTATACAGAGGTCTGTTTCCACTATCAAAAGAATCAGTCTTATCTAGGCAGTCATATTCTGATCCAAATTCACTCAGGAGAACATTTCTAAAGAGTCTGGCTCCCAGGACTGATGACAGTCAATGGGAATTAATGTTGCTGAATTACAATGACGATTCAATCCCTTAATTTTAGATTCCTAAATGGGAAATGAGCTCTTTTAAGAACCTATCCCTAATTTCAGGTTGTGAGCTATTTTGGAAAACGGTCCCATATACTTTATTCAGTTACTCACTTTGTGCTATCATCTCACATTTACCCAAATGCAGCATTTTTCCCCCCTCAAGACTTTAGAAGACAAATGTGCACTTTTTTTTGATTAAGCGCAGAGTCTTCTAACATCTGTCCCCAGACTTCACTTAAGGCTTGAAACACGCAATCAGTCTAACAGCCCGTTTGTTGGCAATGGATCAAACCCTGGGGAGTCACTGGCCAAGATGTACCGCAAAAGTCCTTCTACCTCGGGCTGAACCAAGGCAAAAGGCAATTAGGCTGAACTGCTGCACTTAGACCTCCTTTATTTATATAAGCTTTCGCTTTGTGCATTTTCATTGCATTAATAATAATTCTCTGTCTTTCTATTCTTAACATTTTAATGCAGAACTAGCAAAGAAACTATGTATTTCATAATATATTACATTTTATATGAACAGATGACTGTGTGTGTATATATATATATATAGAGAGAGAGATACTCATACATTCCAATATAGAGTGAAGCCTTCAAATGGAAGTGTTTTCTTACAAAGAAACTCTCTCTATTGCCCAGCCCATCAGAAAGTAACAGCAGCAAAATTTACAACGTAAGTTTGTTTGCTAAAATTGTCTTGTATAAAATGTGGCGATAAGAAGGCCATCACTGTATAGAGGTGTATGTGTGCGTGTCACACACATCCATGACAAATGTTCATGTTAAACTGAATTTAGACAAACTGAAACGAGTCAATTCTTAAATCTGAAAAAGACAAAAAGCTACATCTATGGTAGGCACTTTGGTACGTCTAGTGATGTAGGCATATTCTACATCTAGAATTAAGGTTCTGTCAGTAATCTTACAATAAAGCTAATTTCAGGAATTTATTATTCTGCTTTAAAAATTCTTTCTTGGCTGAGAGATCATTCTAGAATCTTAGCTAAATAATATACTTTGTCTGTCTAATTGCATACTTATCCAAGAATGAGGGTGTTGGCTCTGAAAGAGCTGAACTGTTCTCTTGGATTCTTAATGCACGTTTTTATAACAGTCTGAGAAAACTTACCAGAAAAAGGAAAATCAGTTCTGAATACAAAAAAAATTTCCCCATAATTCATAAAGTTAGAGGCATGAGCTCAGCTGTTTAGACTGATACTCTCTTCAGCTCTCAACTGTCTACTTTTATCAGTTTGTGCTAATTGTATCGCTGCTAGTCTTGCAGCAGGCGATGGCAATGCTCTAGTAGAATGCCATTAAATCTCAAGAAACCTTTGTGGACCACTGCAGTGCATTTTTTCCATGCACCAAACATGCTAAGTAGCAATGAAGCAAACGTCAAGACAGTCAGTTTTAACTCAGTTTCACACTTTCTTTCCTATTGGTGTTCAATTTTAGTACTACAGAAAGTATAGCATAATATAGTATTTAGCACAGTATTGTATAATAAAAATAATGTATGTCTTGTATGTATGCCTACTATATGAACTTACATTGCAAGCTGATTTTTATGCCTTAAATCAGTGAAACATGGCAGTTAGGACAGTTCTAAGTGGTTAGAGATTTTGTTTTTTATACAGAAAAATCCATGTCCTCATACCTTCAAAAGGTCTGGTACTACAGAATACAGGAATAAATAACAAAATCCATGTGAACCTGTATAATAAAACCATACTGTTTGTTTTGTTTACTCCATTAAATGAAAACCCAGATTTAGAAACTGTGATTCATGGACCTCATCCTATATTTATACAATATTTATAGAATTCTCAATTTTGTTTATATATATGTTTATGTTTTCTATAGCATGATTTCCCAATAATACATTTATATATAAATATTAAAATGTTAATGTTTTATATATTTTAAGCTAGCCACACTGGGCCAGGAACACAATAAAGTAAAAATGTTTTTCTGCAGTTTGTTTTTGAAGAATATCACAAAATGATTAAGACCATTGTGCTGCAAAGACAAAGAGATTAATCCGAAGAAATTAACATGCATTTAGAAGAAAATATCTATATCCTTTATCTAATTTTCATATGAATTCAAACCAGCATGAAAGAATATAAAAAAATAGTATATATTTACATGGTACAGTATACCTTGGTGAGATATAAAACAAGGCAGGAAAACAGCAGAACATAATCTTTTCACTTTCTAATAGGTACAGGCGTCATAACGATCAATTTAAACACAAAAGGTTACTTTACTGTACTATTGCACATTACAGTAACACATAAAATTGTTTAGCAAATTAAAATACAAAGTTTAACAATGAGAAAGGCTATGTCTACATAAAATGACCAAGTGTTACAAAATTATTGGGGATGTGTCTAAGAACTAAATCAGTAAAGCTATAAAAATAATATTGGTACATCTGTGAGAAGAATGCTTTAAAAATATATATAAAGGCTGGCAAAATTATGCATGGGGAATTCCCAGTATCCATGGGTCTAACTTGCACCATGTGGCCTTGTACCATCTTCTGTTAAATCATACCTGAAAATGAAAAAAACAAAGGAAATGTTTTTCACATTTAGCATGTATTAAAACTATTACTAATACACCAATTATTAGTATGCAGTATTATTAGTAATAAAGAAAATATTATACTTACCACTGGGTCCAGCCTTTAGCAAGTTCTTCAGATGCCAGAGGTATTAGTAACTGTGGAAAGTTAAATTAGCAATCAATGCATTACATGTGCCTTTCATTCTGTGTCTTTTAAAGTTCAAATCTGACAATCCTGAAAACTACAGCATAAGTAATGCCATTAATAAACAATATATTTTACCTCCTTATCATCATAGCTATCTGCACAACTTGTTGTAAAGTTTCAAGTTGCTGGTTTTGACCTAAAAATCTATACCCTTTAATGATATGGTCCCAGAGCACCTCACAGGCTTAAATTCTGAAGATCTTGGCAATGGCAATCAGCAGATGTGTTTATGCTAACAGCTGTCCTGGCAAACAGCAAAATGAACAACACCGTTCACCATGGACTGGCCATGGCTGATAAGTTTCATTCTCTTTATAGAGCTCAGACATGGCAATTTGCAAGGGTGTAGGAATTTACTATTCCTTTTTGTATGCTCCAAAGCACATGTGTAGGAAATAGAGTGATTTAATGACTGCCTATAGAACAGTGAAGTTGTAAATGCAATAGCTGGTTTTGGCATTGGGAATGTCTCCAGTAGCAGTTCTTTCTCATGAATTTTACAATCTGGAATTTTAATTACTAAACATACATTTGTTCTGTGTGCTTCTCTAAGTATTCTTGCTTGTCTTTCCAGTTTTGCCTGAACGTTTTCTGAGGTATCACCTGTTTTCTGCTGGTTATTTTCTTTCTCTGACTGTATGATTAATAAGTCTGACGCGCAGATTTCTTTTGTTACTGCGAGCTTCCGAACTGACCATTCTCTAGAAGAGATTACTGCCTCATCTTTTGATGTCTGTCTCTGAAGTTTGTTCCTTCCCTTACTGAAGCTTGACATCTAAGCCATCTATAATTTTTAAAAGCTTTGTACATGAATCAGGTGCTTCATTCAACACTAACAATCTCATAGCACAAGAGGATTTTAGTCTTATATAATAACATGCTGTATTAGCAGAATTTTCTTGTTTCAACTTACTTTGCCAAGCAGCCCTTTATCTTTGGACAAGAAACCACCACTGTTCTTCACTGCTACATCTAGTGTTCTTCTCTGTACTTCAGGCAGGGAAACACTGAAATCAAATCTGACAAGCAAAGTGATGTGTTAGAGAGAATTTTGTACCTGAAGTGCAAGTTCAGTTCCTACAGCTAAACAACTCAAATCAGAACCAAACCATCCCCACTTCCCAGACAAAAAATGAGGTCTGAGATAAATGAAGAAAAAAAATCCCAATGTTTTTCCTAACATTTTTCTTCAATACTATGATCAATATAAAATGTTTGAGACTTCTGTTACCTTTGGTCTCTAGAAGCCACCGGTAAAACAAAACAAACAAACCCCAAACAAAACAAGGAAAAGGTCAACCACTGAGTCAACAGAGAAGACAATGAGGAATCCTACTGTCTAGACAACTCAGTATCATTATTCTCCAAAAGGGAAAGACTGGTCAGTCTTACTGATCCTTAGTCCTCTAGAACCAGAGCTTCTTTTCTTTCTTGGTGCACCAAGGAAACCTATCCACTTTTAAGGAAGAACACATTTTGTTTGCTAGATCTGACATTTACAGAAAACGAGGGCAAGATTATACCACAATCTACGTCTATTTGTCACTACAGTTCTTTAACATTTTTTTTCCTTTGCAATACATTTTACTTGGAAAGTAAAACAAATCTGTTACCTGGAATGAACAGGAGACAGATGCAGTACCAGGAAAACCTACCAGAGCCTCTAACTAATGATTTACAGGTTTCTCTTGGACAGAATGGACTGAAGTGTTGTTTTTCCCCAAATTAAGTTTCTGTCTGTAGAGAAAGGTCTTCTTTATCAGTAAGCGATGGGTGGGGGAGGAAGGTGTACACATGTGAGGGAAACTACCATCAAAAAGCTGAGTGTAAAGCTAAGGATTTTTATGCAATGTTCAGTTGCACAAGCTTGCACGACTTCCAACCTATGGGCCAGGATATAACCTACGAGGAAATTTCCAGAGTCGCTGGACGCTGAGAAGTGCCACCAAGCAGATTGGCTGAGCAATTTGATCATGCATAGACACTGGCTGGCCAGGCCTACTGAGGAGGCAGCAGCTATCTATCAGCCAGGCAGTCAGCCAGGCAGAATCAACACGCTTCCTGGAAGGAAGGGATACTAACGGCACTGCCCAGCTAAAAGGCACTCATGTTTCTATGTTCTGGCCACCTGCCAGAAGACTGCACGCTACTTCTTAGCTATCAGCACAAAGGGGATGTAACTAGCATCGGATAAGGCGGAAGAGAACAGAGAACTGGCCGGTAACAGAGTAAGAAGGGCTATATTGATAACAGGGAATAGAAGGATGGGAGGAGCTATTATAGCAGAAGAGAAAGGTACGACCAAGTCTGGTGGTGACAACTAAGAGTTTCAACAGCTCATCCAGTCAGGTAACCTGAGAAACCTCAATTTGACAGCTTTGTAATTACATGATATGAAACTACTATGCATAGTTTAGAACATACATTTGATCAAACACTGGGTTTAAGGTCTTCTTTGATACGTGTGTTTTTCTTCTTCCTGATCGTCTCTTATCAGGCAATAAATACATTCGCACATATGGATCGGATCCTTCTTCTGAAAACGCTATTAGATTTCTGTGACCAGTGAAAAACAAGGACAACCATTTAGAAAATAAATGACACATTGCTGAATGTGAGCGTCTACAGTACTATCACTTAATTTCGCACATGAATCAGTTGTGGGATATCCTGCACAAAGTATGATGTGCAGGATACAGCACATAGCTAATAGCAGTGGTAAAGAAAAACTAAAAAAATGTTAAGCAGTAACTTGTACAAGATCAAAGAAATAGTGAGCAGACAGCAGGGGTGGGAATACGATGTTTCTTAAGTTCCAATACAAAGTTTAGATATGGCTTTCCAAAAATCATGCGTTTTTGTCATTCCATGAAAAATGCAGTCTGTGAGAGATAGCTTTCAGACACTGCTGATACAAGTCTACACACCGTTTTCATTTAAAATCTGAAAAGGCGTAATAGACAAATACAAAATCACAGCAAAATCTTCAGCAAAGTTTTTACTGATTCTGAGGATAGTTCTGTATGTTCTTGTATTTACACACAATTACAATTGGTATGTTATTTTAAAAATCAAAAAGATCATCCAGACAACGAATTTAAGAGGATATGTCAAGACATGACAAAGTTTATAAAGAAATATGCGCAGAAATTAAATTCGGTATTTTATGCTCACCTGCAGGAATGCACAACCACAATCAGTTTGTTTCTTTGTGAACTATGACGAATCGTTAGCTGGATCTGTCCTAATGGAGACTGCCCCAGAGTTGTTCCACTGCAGGAAAAAGTAGAACACTGTGGTTAGCTTTTAAAACACATATTTAAAGTAAGACCTAACTGAAATATACGCTGAGTATTTTTTCCAGAAATTGTATATTATCCATTTAACTTTTCAGTAGACCAATCTGAAAGGCGAGCATGCGTTAGCACATGAGCATACCTTCATCAGCATCAGTTTCTTGTACCTCAGTTACTTGCCCAACAGCTCTAGTCTCCAAAATAAGCTAGCTATTCTTACCACGTTAGAGGTCAACTGCTCTTCGGTACTTTGAAAACCATGATCAGTAAAGAACTTGCTTACCCTAAAACAAACATTAAAGCAGCGTCTAGGAAATTGGATATAGATGGAAAATGGAAAAAGAATAACGATGCAAAAACCTCAGTGATGGACCACTCTTACCAATTAGAAGACCAGCTCACTTTTTTCTAAATTCTCTAACATAGAAATATAAGTATTCTGGGCTTAAAATAGTGACACTTAAACCCACTTACTGTCTTAAAAGCTCAAATCACAGTATTAACACAGCCATTTTACTTTTCTGTAGCTTATGACACATTGAAAGTAAGATTAGAATCAATTTACACTTACAAATACAAGTCGTGCTTAAATAAAAAGCGAGCGCCATGATTAAGAACTTCTGTTTTAAAGAATGGCAAATATTTACAGAGTTCCCTCATCTCTAGAAAACGCTTATTTTAGCTTATGTAAACTGACTATGAGTGGTTTCTGTTTCACACAGGACAGTATACGGCATGCTTGGCATTTCTCAACCACCTGAAGGCTATTTTAACCTCAAGGGAGAGGTGCACCTCCTTTGTGCATAGCTACTACAGAGTGATTGCAGACTGTTCCATTAAAATTCCCAAGTCATTCACTTCAAAAAATAGAATGAATTCAGTTCAGTATTTTCTTAGTTAAAATAAAAAAACAAAAATCAGAACGCCTAAAAAACATGGGGCCTGCAATAAAGGACCTTCTTAGCCATAGCTTTAGCACTCTTATCAAATGAGAAAGTATGAAATTTGTGTATTAAATAAGGAGTAGTATTTCACTATTTATCATAATTAACAAAGTCTAAGCCGGTTTTGGGCCAGAAGAGACTGACAAACGGAAGACAAGACAACAGAGGACCATAAAGATAAATGAGGGACTGGAGAACATAAGCAGATGGTAAAGGGAAATGGGTTTGTGAAAATGAAAGAGGGGGCTAACGGCAGATTTGACAACATTTTTTACAAATCGACTTAGATGTATTGCAAAACCAAGTAATTAACACCGTACTTTTCAAGCTGTCGTAGTCTTTGCCGTAGCTCCTGTGTGGCGATAGGCAGAGATATGTCTGAGGCTATGCTAGGAGTGGGTTCTTTGACTGAGAGGTGGCTGGGAGAATAAGAGAAGTTAGAGGCATGAAGACTGGAGGAACTTCGGCTGAGATCTGTTGGCCACTGAGGGCTGGCATTGGGAGGCTGACTTTTTTCAGCTGTATCAGTCTTTTTATCACTATCAGTCACTGGGGAAGCTGGAACAGGTTTGTTTGAATCAGGTGGTGGCGAGACAGGAACCTGAGGCTTAAAAGATGATTTTCTTCCATCTTTGGAAAGGGATGGCCTTTTTACTTGGGCTGAGTGTTGGTGATCTGGAGATCTTGCTTGCTTTTCAAGAGAAAGGACCTAGATACAGTAAGAATACATATAATATTACTACTTTGCAGTATAAAAAACAGCAACAAATTTGTTCCTACAAGAGGATTGGTTGGTGACAAGTTCTTACGTTCAGACACTAATGCACGACCAAAAATATTCACACTTATTTACTCTGAAATAGGAAACCTTTTGCACAGCAGCTGTGTTATTCTTTGTGGCAACTGCAGTAACTATAAAACAATGTGAAATTCTTCATTCATTTAGAATTATTCTCCTCATTATTCCCTTCCCTTCCCCTACACGCTTCTGGTGCAAGAGTTATTTACTTTGCAGCTCTAGCCACCTGCAAAACTATTCTTTAATTTTTTTTCTTCTAATCTTTTGAAATTTAATCCTACATCATAAGTCTTCTCACTCATTGTCCTTACTTTCTCTTTTATAGGTTATTTTCATTTATTAATGATAAGTAAGCAAGTAAGTGCTTTAGAAATAAACAAATGACAGAAGTTAACAGAAGCTTGACAGTGTTTGCAAAGAGATACTACCTTATTAAACCAAATAATTTAGCTGGGAAAAAAGACAAACCAACTTTCAGGTGTGCAAGTTTCATCTTCAAAACTCCAATGTAATTGAAAGTTGGTCTGAATTTTTCTAGCACTATGAAGGTACTTCCTTTCCCTATACTTTATTCTTTTTAAACCATCATGACCTCAGTTCCATTTTTATAAGACAAAGGTGATTTCACTGATTTGTAGCCTACTGAGTCATAGGAGACTTGAATGAATACAGATTCTAAACATGATTTCCGAACCTAAAACCCTCAAACCATGGGGAACCTCAGTCTTAATTAACGCAGCCGATAACTGTTTTGTTCAGAGAATTTTCTGGTTATGAAATAGAATGTATTTAAATTAGAGGTTATCTTTGTGTACTTGATAGCACCGCCACAACTAAGGACACCTGGCATTGTGACACCCAAGGAAATGTACTATCTTCTTCACAGATCTACAAGACCAGAAGTCACAATAGTCTTAAATATGCTTTCAGATATTTACAATCGGAAAAGCTTTAGCATACCCTGAGTGCAATCTTCATGTTTATAGTGCTGTTTGGACCGGAGTTGCTCAGGTGGAAACGCTGATGCATAGTTAAATCTTCACTCTCCAGCAACTGGCTTAGAGGCAGTTTGAAGTTCCCCAAAGAACACTGGTGCTGTTCGTCCCTCACCTGAAGAAACACAGAAGCTAAGTCATTTTGTATCATCTGCTTTGTATGAATTCAGAGACAGACAAGGAAATGAGAGGGTTTTTTAAAAACAAGAAATCCAAACAACATTGAATGAAGTTTGTTGTTAAGCTAAATTTCTCTCATCATAAGATTAGGGAAATTTACATTGAAGAAGGAAATAGCAAATACACTCAATGCCTAGTTTCCTCATCCCTATCTTCTACAGCAAAAGCAAGACAGAAAACTAACCATGACATGTCCATCTCCATCTACCTGACCGCTGAACGTGGTTTCCAAATGGTCTGTGTGGAAAAGAATTCCCACAACTGTTACAGGAATAGTAAGTAGGACAGTACTCATTTACACTTCAGTCTCTTTGAACCATATAAATGACATGTCAGCAGTGTAAAGGGATACAATATTTGGATAAAGCAAAGACTTCCTTGGGATTAGAGAAGAAACAAATCAGCCATACATAACAGCAATTTCTGGTAGCAGTTAAGACTGTTAAGGTTCAAAACAGGTATGAAAAGTTACTTTTTTTCCTTTTTTTTTTTTTTTTTTGAGACAGACAACCATCAACTGTATTCGTCTGGTGAGAGACTGATTATAGTATTTCTTCCTTTTAGTAGTAAATGCAAATAAACATTTCACAGTGTGGTCTTAAAAACACTTTAAGTATCATTTTAATGGTGTTCACAACATACTCAGTCTCATTTCCTAACAGCCTGTAACATCTGAATGACTACTGAAATGTCTTAGAAAAGAAAGGTATCTAAAGAGAGTGAGACAACGCACCTCAACTTCAAGATCTTGTCTTTTGGGATTGTGCACAAAGAAAGTAAAGTTTTCCTCCCATACTGGTTCATTGGTCTTGTATCGAATCTAAAGTTAGAGAACAGGAAGCATATAAATTATGAAACATTTTTGTCTAATAAAGCTGGTGTCAAGAGTTGAGTACATTTTTCATTTTGGCTTTGCAAAATTAATGTCTGAAACCTGACATACTTAAACAAAGGCCAAGTGGGATCTACCCAAGACATATATAATATCACATATAAAATTCTACCCATGACATGTAATAGGATATGTTTTGCAATAAAGTTGCTGTACGTAAAGTAAACTCCTGCTAAAGAACCTTTACTTCACTAATGCAAGGTCTTCAGACTGGCACATTCCCTACTAGTATTTTTCCTTCTAATCTCCGAGTAGCCATGTGGAAGATTTCATTGCCAAATCTCACTACTTTCAGCAACCCATTATTGGGATGGCTGGGGCGGGTAAGTATGGGCCCACTCAGGAAGGAAACAGAAGACCTGGTGACCCAGGATATGGAGAAGGCTGAGGTAGTCAATGACCTTTTTGCCTCGGTCTTCATCGGCAAGGGCTCTAGCCACACCGCCCAAGTCACAGAAAGCAAGGGAAGGGACTGGGAGAATGAGGAACCACCCACTGTGGAAGACCAGATTTGAGACCATCTGAGGAACCTGAAGGTGCACAAGTTCATGGGACCTGCTGAGATGCATCCATGGGTCCTGAGGGAACTGACGGATGAAGTTGCTAAGCCACTATCTATATTTGAGAAGTTGTGGCAGACCGATGAAGTTCCCACTGACAGGAAAAGGGGAAACATAACCCCCATTTTTAAAAAGGGAAAAAGGGAAGACCCTGGGAACTACAGGCCGGTCAGTCTCAGCTCTGTGCCCAGCAAGATCATGGAGCAGATCCTCCTGGAAACTATGCTAAGGCACATGGAAAATAAGGAGGTGACTGGTGACAGCCAACATGGCTTCACTAAGGGCAAATCGTGCCTGACAAATTTGGTGGCCTTCTATGTCAGCGTTACAGCATTAGTGGATAAGGGAAGAGCAACTGACATAATCTACCTGGAATTGTGCAAAGCTTTCGACACTGTCCTACATGACATCCTTGTCTCTAAATTGGAGAGACATGGATTTGATGGATGGACCACTCAGTGGATAAGTAACTGTCTGGACGGCCGCACTCAAAGAGTTGCGGTCAACAGCTCGATGTCTAAGTGGCGACCAGTGACAAGTTGCATTCCTCAGGTGTTGGTACTAGGACTGGTGCTATTTAACCTCTTTGTTCGTGACATGGACAGCGGGATTGACTGCACCTTCATCAAGTTTGCTGACAACACCAAGCTGTATGGTGTGGTCAACATTCTAGAGGGAAGTGATGCCATCCAGAGGGACCTGGACAGGCTTGAGAAGTGGGCCCATGTGAACCCCATGAAGTTCAACAAACAAGCCCAAGTGTAAGGTCCTGCACATGGGTCAGGACAATCCCAAGCACAAATACAGGTTGGGCAGAGAACGGATTAAGAGCAGCCCTGAAGAGAAGGACTTGGGGGTGTTGGCTGATGAGACGCTCAACATGTGCAATGCGGCAATGTGTGCTTGCAGCCCAGAAAGCTTCCTGGGCTGCATCAAAAGAAGCGTGGCCAGCAGGTCAAGGGAGGTGATTCTGCACCTCTAGTCTGCTCTCATGTGACCCTACCTGGAGTACTGCATCCAGCTCTGGAGCCCGCAGCACAGGAAAGACATGGACCTGTTGGAGCGTGTCCAGAGGAGAGCCACAAAGATGATCAGAGGGCTGGCGCACCTCTCCTATAAGGATAGGCTGAGAGAGTTGGGGATGTTCAGCCTGGAGAAGAGAAGGCTCCAGAGAGACCTTATAGCGGCCTTCCAGTACCCAGAGGGGGCCGACAGGAAAGATGGGGAGGGACTCTTTTATCAGGGAGTGGAGTGATAGGATGAAAGGTAACAGTTTTAAATTGAAGATTAGATATTAGGAAGAAGTTCTTTCCTGTGAGGGTGGTGAGGCACTGGAACAGGTTGCCCAGGGAAGTTGTGGATGCCCCTTCCCTGGAAGTGTTCAAGGCCAGGCTGGATGGGGCTTTGAGCAGCCTGGTCTAGTGGGAGGTGTCCCTGCCCATGGCAGGGGCGTTGGAACTAGATGATCTTTAAGGTCCCATCCAACTCTAACCATTCTATGATTCTATAATAAAAGCCTTGCACTTCAGAAACGCAGATTTCCACTTGTTCTAGAACTGTTAGAAGGGATTCCATGAGTGTGTACCTTGAAGGGCAAAGGAGCTCAGGAGTGCTAGAGGACAGCCTTCTCAAAGCACAGAAGTGGTCCATACCTCAAAGCAGAAAAAGCAGCAGACACAACAAGAGTAGCCTAGCTAAACTAAGAGCTCCTGAGAGCTACTCAGCACTTTGACTAATCTAAGGCCCGACTTTAAACAGAAGGTTCAAGCCGATGATCTTCAGTGGTCCCTTTCAACTGAGGCATTTCTATAACTGATTCTGTATATTTTCAAATCTTGATTGGTATTGTGAAGCCTGCTGTTTGCCCACACTGTTATTTATATTATCACTACTGTAGGAATCCCAGTTGCAGATCAGAACTTACTGTGGAAGGGCATCTAGAAATAGTTAAAAATCTAGTCTCTACTCACAGACAGTTTATATTGAGTAAGCCCATTCAATCCTCGGCTTCTTGTTGGCAATTTCGGTTCTGGTGGTAACTTTTAGTGCAGTGGATACTCTCAATGGCTTGATAGCCAATGCCAAGCACACAGAGCTGCCAAATGTTTGTAGACAGAGCCAAGTATAAGCAGTAGGAACTTACCTTACTTTCCTGTGCCTTGTGTCCAACTGACAGCAAAACAAGTGGGTTGGGATTGCTGTTTATTTTCTTTCCTGACTGGTAAAGAAAAAGCAAAAACTTTGCCTTCAGAATAAAGTAAAACCTCTCTCCTCTGAAACTTAAATGTTTGCATCTTAAAAATACAAATCATATGCATTCTACTATATGCTTATCTATTATTCTCAGTATTTTATTCAACAGGCTTGAATGGCAGACTGGCTAGTAACTCATGAACACATTAACATGAAGGCATCCAACTACCCTATATACATCGAAGCAAAATGCTACAAATAAGCAGGAGTTTTAGGCTCCTTTCCATTTTCTTCGAATGAAATTCATAATGTGAAAATTCTTATCCTTTAATGAGCATTGAAAGCCCCAAAGCTAACGAAGCATAGTTAAGGCTGCAAAATTAATATTGCATGCAGATGGGAGATATGGAGAAAGAACAAACTCAGGAAGCTTACTTTATTTACATTGCAGTAGTATTATTAAATTGGATGTAGTATCAGAACATTGATATTCCCACCTTTTCAGTTTGGGGAGAAAGAAGATGCACTATAATGTACCTGATGTATATTTCTACAGTTTACCAAATACTCTTTTTTAGAGAATCAACCATCTGCCATATCTGAGCCTTGCTCACCAGGTGTATAGCATTACATCAAACTGTGAAAATAAACATCAGTTTAGAAACAAATGATATACACAAAGGAACATTCCCAACTATATGTTTCTTTCACTAATTTTAAATTAGCCTAACAAAAATTTAAGTCAGAAAGAAAAGTTAGACATGAAAGTTAATCATCTCAAGCAGGTATTAAAGCAGTTTAAAAGCCTAGAAAATATACTATACATGGTTAATAATACACTTTGAATTCTACCATGTAGGAAATTGTACAGATAGGTATGTAAACAGAAAGTTAGTTAAAATCTACTTAATGCATGTAAGGTCACAATTACAACCAAGGGATTAAAATATTTTATATTTTTAAATTAAGAATGTGCATATTTTAGGTATTTTTGGATCTGAACTTACAGTTTGTACATCAATACTTTCACTAATATTACTTGACTTTAATGTGACACGCTGCTTATAACCATACTTTCCTTTATCAAAAAAGCTGCTAAGAAAGCACTCCTTTCTTGGATGAATGCTGCATTTCTTTTTTCGTGATTCCTAATAAAAAACAGTTAGCTCTCAAAGACAACAGAATACAAAGGTTTAAGGAACAGAAGGTCAGATTATACTCCAATTGATGGTGTTTAAAAATGGTAGGTGAAATTTGTTTCATTTTTTCTTTGTTCATAAAAAGGTGCCCGGAACTTCCTCTTCTTCATAAAATGATGAAACTACAGAAGTTGACAAGACCACCATTGTTTTTTATGCTGATATGTAAATATAAATAATTTTAATTGATGCTAAATAGGCAGAAATATGTACACACACTTATAATGTACCTCTGATACCTGCCACTGAGAGATTTGTTGTTGAGAGTCTATTAGAGACTGCTTCTCGTCCAAGTTTCTCCAGCTGAGAACTTGGCTTTTGCCTTCCAAGTCTGCCTCTCAACTCTATGTCTTCTATATCAAAAAGCTGGGCTAAAGTTATTTATCACTTACATAAAAGATGTAAACCCTTCTAAAAACACCTAGCAGAAACAAGATTATTTCAAAACATGTCAGAGATTGATTTTATTGGTTAGTCATTCAGAGCTGACCAATAAAGTAGCACTCAGTATCTAAAAGATGGTTTAGCTTTCATGTCAGCCTTGTTCTTTAGTTACTACATCAAATTAGCTCTCAGGACTATTTTTTCCCAGTCTTCTAAA
Organism: Dromas ardeola; assembly: GCA_013398915.1. NCBI lineage: Eukaryota > Metazoa > Chordata > Aves > Charadriiformes > Dromadidae > Dromas > Dromas ardeola. Next base: position 157,943 of record VYZM01014746.1, read on the forward strand.
GCAGTCTATACTCCACTCAATTGTTCTAAAATTCAGATTACCACAGACCATAGTATTTTACCAATGTCTTCACTGCTTCTTGAAACCAAATTTAAATAAAACGGAATTGCACTAAATATATATCTTGGCAACAGAAATTCCATCCACTGTTGGAAGCGAAGCGTTGGAGGCATTTGTGCATTTCCAATTACTTTTGTGACCTTAAATGGACAACTATATTAGTTTTACCTTTAGGGCTTTCTGAACAGCAGCCTTCTTCAAGCCATCAGGGTTAAATTCTAACGGATTATGCTTTTAAGTCAGGAGAGAATGAACATAGGAAGGGTTAGTAAGTCATGCAATGAAGCAATTTCACTAGGTTAATTAATTATGACATAACAACAAAGGACAAAGTGGGAAAAAAAAAATCAACCTAAAAAACCCACAAAAATCTTTCAAACAGAACAATGAAGGAGCCACAACAACAACAAGAGAAGTCTGACAAATTTTTTTTTTTCCCTTTTGTCCTCTCTGAATGTTTGTATTCTGCTTTAAAACTAATATAGTCACTTTCAGCCCACTTACATTTCCCTTACCAGGTTTTTACTATAATAAAGAAACTTCACGAAACAGATTTTATTGAATGCCTGATGTCCTATGGACTGCCTTCTGAATGAATCTTTTTAAAATTTGGTTAAGTATATTTTCACAACATGGAAGTTTCTCTGATGAGAAGCCAAGTAATTATGTGAAGGAGTCCTTTTATGGGAGAAATTGCTATGCTAAAAGTATTGGTAGGACTTCGATCATTATAAAAATCTGTTGTTTAAGCCTCTTCAGCAGATGAATAATACAAATACTGCATGCTCACTAGGATGATGGTCTACTACTTTACTCAGTTGAATGAAGACATGCAGATAAACTAACAATAGGAATTTTAACTGATTTAGCAGGACAAAACCTCTGACTACCTTCCATTCATTAAGCAAATTTTTAAGTTTATTATAAGAATAATATATTGTTCTTGAAGTGACACATGTAAAGTACAAAAATATCGCAGAAAATTTGCATTCAGCTCATAAGAAATAATTTCAGAAAATACGCTTTTGAAATAAAACAGATTTTGAGTTAGTATACTTTTGTCTGTTTTTTTCTTCAAGCAAAAATTTTTGTTTCAAGGGAGAATTCTGCTTTAAAAGCTGTAGTGTGGGGCAACAAAAATTGCATAATGGCCTTTTTAAACATGCTGGTTTATGAACAAGAATCGATATTATTAATGCTCTGGCAAAAGACATGCCTTCCTGAAATTCAAATCCAAAAGTGACTAAAATTTGAAGAGAGATTTAGCCTTTGTGCTGAAATACATTTTTACATTTTCTTTTTGAATGTCACATCCTGAAGTTGGCCAATATATATGATGAGATTCCTGGCATTCAGCTTTAACATTTCTATTTCAGAATAAACATATCATATGATGAAACAGGAGAAAACCAGAAATAAGGTTGGGCTGGTTTTGTGGGATTTTTTTTTTATTCATTTTTTTTTCTTAAAATAAAATCAAGGAATCTTCCACAGCTATTTATCTGATATGTTTGGGACTTACTGTACTTAAAGACCTTCAAAGATGGAGACTGCACAATACCCCTAGGCATATCAATCCTAATGTTTAACTATCCTTTTCATTAGAAAATTTGTTAATGCCCAACAGGTATGTTCCTTGCTGGAGTTTAAGCGTTGTTTCTTGATTGAATTTTAGAAGTCAAAACCAAACCTCTGTGATCAACTATAAAGGCAGGCAACCAATGATTCCAGGATATTGGACATGTCTGAACATGTTCAATGAAAATGTCCTCTGGAATCATAGCAAGGATAGGCCAAGGAGGACATCAGCTGGGACAAATGTGTTTAAGACAGACTTCAGGTTCCAAGGGAAGGATCTGCAGGTCCAAGAGGTTGGTGGCTGAAAGGCTGGGCATGAGGAGACTAGGAGAAGAAAAGGGAGTGTTTGATATAAAAAGCCAAGAAAAGGTCTTGCCTTGGGTGACAAAACTGTCTTGCTATGGTTCTGAGTGTCTGCAGTTATAGGAAAAGGGGACAGGTATCCAAGAACTAAACTGATAACTGACAGAGTGGAATAAATCTGATTCCTGTTAACAGCCAGTGACATTGGCAGTAAATCCTAATAAGAAACCCATAAGTTACACTGCAGCTAACAAGTTGTTTTATTATTAAGCCAGATCCTAATTCACTACGCTTTGGAGTACGACTCATTACTTCTTTTGACTCACTAGGTCTTGCTTTGGGTTAAAGTGGGGATTTAGAAGTTTCTAAATCTGTGAGTGCATCCTCAGCTGATGACCAGATCTATAAAAGCTGATTTAAAATATGGATAATTTATATGTTATATAGACACCAAATTAAAAAAAAAATTGTTATGAGCTAATCATAATGTATCATAAAACACTTTTGGAAATTATACTAAGAACACTTTCATACTCCTTCAGATAAATCAGATTTAAATGGGTAAATGTCTGAATCAGGTGTCATGAATCTAGGTTCCCAGCAGCCAATAAACTGTCCAGAAAGGAACAGAGAGCACTCAGGGCACTGGATTTTCCTCTCCCTATATAAAGCGAGTCCTCTTTTTAACAATCCCCCAGCCCCTGCCTCCCCAGGTAACTCATGTTACATGTCAATTAGGTATCTGAACTTGCAGGTGTGAATGTGTGCATAACGCCTCGTGTTTAAAGATGCCCTGAAAACAAGGTGCAGTTTTATGACTGCTGAAGCTCTTATTACCTCTGGGCTACTACAGTCCTCTCCTCTCTCCTGGCCTCCAGCCATAAATGTCATCCTCTTGCTTGCTGCAAGACTAGCACCTGTGTAACTGCGGAACAAGGCAGTTAACGCTGCTGTTGAAGGAAATCCAGCCCTGGCTATTGTAAATTGGTTGCTCTTCCACTCTGACTCACAAATTGCGTCGGGGATTTGGAAAGTTTTGTCCAATGTCTAAATAGATGCTGACATAGGTAGATGACGTGTCCTAATGCAAAGGCCCTAAGATCCACAGAAACATCAGGGCTACACTCTTTAGCAAGCATTTTGATTTTTTTAAAAATTATTATTATTTTTAGGATCTATCTAGTATTTTTATAATTAAAAGAAACAACAACTACTTCTTATTTTTAATACCAAGACAACTGAACTTATGAACTGCATTTCTTATTCATTAAGTTTTAAAAAGATTTGGTAATAGATCTAATTTTTTTTTTATACTTTAAAATTAACTTCTACACAGAAACTACATGA
>VYZM01014746.1:161335-180184 GCA_013398915.1 Dromas ardeola
CAAGCAGTCAGCCAGCAATAAATTTATCTGCACAATCTACAATGGCATATTCAACTCTCCCGGGCAAAAGAGTTCTTATTCTGAACAGATTCTCATTCTTTTTGAAGATACCAAGGTTGTGTTTACAGATTTACGTGTAAAATATTCAGAGGCTCATTAGTTTGTAATAATCTTGTACCGTTAAATTCAAGCAAAAAATATTACCTGGTGGTTTTCCCTAGCCTGGAGTTTCCTGACTACAGACTAATTTGGAAAAAAAAAAAAAAAAAAAAAAAAGGAGCTTGGGAATTTGCAAAACAAGGAGCATCATGAAGTGAAATAGAATTTACAAGGGAATTTATATTTTGGGGAGCACAAAGAACAACACCCATTTTTAAAGCAATACTTGAACCAGTGTGGAGAGGTTGCAAGTTCTTACAAACATTGAGTGCAACACCTTTTAAAGAAACTACAAGGATGTTGGTTGTGATATTTATTAGTTTAATTTCTTTGCAATAAAAGCTAACAATTCACCAGCACACAGTGTGCGAGTATAGTATGCATTTTATTTCTCAATGAATCAGCAATTTAAGTGAAGTGTAAGAGCTTTAACAACAAACTTGTCTTGGGTCTTTATCACAAAAAGTTAATTACTTACCCAATGATATGCTGATCAATGAAATTTAAGTAGCCTTTAAAATGCAATAAAAATAGCACAAAAACAATGCACACTTGTTGAAACCATGCAGCAAAACAAATTGCATGCTCTCATTCCACTAGAGTGAGTGGCTTTAGTAGCACTAATCCACACTCTGGCAGATAAAAGGTACAATACAAATAATACCAGAGAACTCACAAATAGTGCTCTATAGAGTGAGGTAGTGTTTTCACAAAAGACTAGTCCCGATGCTCTCCTCTCTTTTAAGTATCCACACCCAAAGTTTCCCTCGTAGATACTCTTAGGAAGATGGAAATGGAAGGAGAAAGCAGAGTGATGGGATTGTGGCAGAATGAATGCATAAGCAGCTTTACTACACAAAAAAGTTAAGGAAAACAGTCAAAGGATTCCAGAGAAAACAGCAGATAACAAAAAGTAAGTAAATATTTGTCATTACAAATAGCTTCACCTGTTAATTGATTTTCTGTAATGCAGCAAGGTGAAAAGTCTTTTGATTTTTATTTTTTATTAATTATTCAAATATATTAACCCACCTTCCAAGTTAACTAGTGGCAGTCCAGATTTATATGGCAGATCCAACTAAGTAAATTTAGAGACCAGCCTTTACACTGCTTCTATTTCACTTGAAACATATTTCAGATAAATAATACAAGTGCCTCAGAAACCGGCAACTATGAAAAAAATGCCTGTGCGGGGAATTATCCACTATAGCTCAAACAAAACAAGGCTGATGACAAGATCTAAAATGTACCCGCGATAAGTATTAACTTAAGGAAACCATTTTGAAGGTAATAAAAAGTACTTATTCATCTAGAAAATATTTCATCTGCAACATTAAAGTTGTGGACAAAAGTCTTCGAAACTATTAATAAGGGTCAGCGTAATTTTAACACTTCATTATCTTTGAACTTTTTCTTCCCCATAAATACAAGCAATCCAAAAGAGCAATTACTTTTGCTATTACACTACACGACCCCTATCAGTGTATATGAACACAACATGAGAAGCCAGCAGACTTTCATGTTTAGTCTTGTAAATGTTGTTCCATATTAGAATCAAATGGACATAAAAAAGCTGTATTCGCTACATTTCACTGCAGTTTGTCTAGCAGCTCTATGATGTTATCTAAGCATTGTCTTTATAGAATCTGTAAGAAACTTTTGAGTTCTCCTGCATGAAGAAGTCTTCCCGTGATATTTTTAACCCCACGTAACTGTGAAGCCTTTTTATATCTGTTTTTGGACAACTTGAATTTAACACAGTATTGTATTATTTTATTGTTGTAATCTTGTAAATGGAATTTTCAAGTGTTCAATATTACATTCTATTATATTCTTTATAACATATTTCTGGAAAGAAAATTACTTGAAGTTAAATACTGAGTCATTTGTAGATTTGTAGCAACTGCTTTTCTGGGCTGGTAGAGCAAGAAAAAAAAAAAAAGAGGGTTAAACAGGTCCCACACTATGACCATTCTTATTCTCAACCCACCCAGGCAAACTTGTACTATAAACAGAATATCAGACACATCAATAAGAAGTTTGGGATCCAGTTCCCAAACTTCCAAACTGGTCAGCTTTATGCAAAGAACCTCCCCTTTCTGTGCCCTACAGCTTCGTGATCTACTGATTAGAAGTACTGATTAAGACATTTAGATTGAAATGCTGTCCCCCAAAGAAGGTAGAACTGAAGACTTGCAGCCTGACCTTTCTGAAGGAGGGAAAAAATGTTACAGAATGTTTGTTTAAAACAGGAAGGGAAAAAATTAAACTTAAGACTAAGCCTCTGAGTATTTGCTGAAGAAGCTAATCTAATATAGAGAAGCAGAGCTGTATGGAAAAAAATTGGAAATTGTTGATGAGAGAACTTTAAACTATTCAGTTTAAGTAAGAGGCTTTAGTGTTTTTTAACAAATATATTAAACTTGCAACAGTTTGAGTAAAATCCAGTAGCTGAACATGAAAATACAGAAATGGGTTCAATTTAAATCTAATGCACAAAAGAGATGGCAGATGGACTTTTTCTGTGACAAAGCAGGGCTCTATTCCAAATGAGGTGTATCTTTTTAGCTTTTAAAGTAACCTATAAATAATACTTCCAAACACTGCTCTATACACCCTGGAACAGACATGAAATCACTGGTCAGTGATGTAAATTCTTTAGGCTACTAAGCTTTAGGCTACTCTGTTTGACGCAGCATTTTAACTAAAATCTGAGTGGGCAAATTTTAAAATGCATGCAAAAATTTGAGGCTTGAAAACTTCATTCTCTGGTGCATATTTTAGTCATCACTTTCAGAATTTCTCATCTAATAGCAATGCTGAAAAACAGCAAAACTCAGTGCTATGATTCCCATATCTGTTTATGGTAGGGTTTACTTTATTACTGCTATCATTTACTTCACTACTTGAAACTTTACTTTACTAATCTGAAATAAACTACCAAACAGTCTGTACTTGTCATAAACAAGCTATTTCACAGTCCCATGGTATAATCCATATAATGAAAGAACTGTTAATTTTTTTGGTTTTGTTTTGCACAAACAAATAAACAATACTCCAAATGAAAACCTGACAGAACCTCATACAAGTATTCTGCCACTGTAACATCAACTGCACAGTAATAATTTCATGATGAGGACTTCAGTACCTTCAAATCTACCACAGATACCCTAAAACAAATAAACCAAAGCAAGCAGATTTACCCAAACTCAAGGAAGCGGGCCTTTTCCCAGTTAGTTCCTTAAAATTCCTCATGCTAATCTCATACTATTTATGGAAAACACTGTGTAATAAAAACATGCAGCCTTTCAAGTCCAGGAAAGGAGCATTCCTTAAAGAAAAGTCACACTGATTAAAGAGTAATGTTTTATTAAATATATATCTATAATACTATACTACTAGAAATGTGGACCTTACATTACACGTTTTGAAACGAGAGAAAGTATAGAAAACATGGCATAATGTGTGTTAGTAAAGCAGTGTGCCATACTACCAAGCAAAACATGCTGGAAGTACACAAGAGATACCCATGACAAAAGGGTATCCATCAGAATATAACTTACGGGCAGGTTTCTTGCTGAGTCCAAATACAGAATAAGCAATGCAGAAGAAAGCCCATCGTTGGCTTGGTCTTTATCAGCTCTAATGCTTGTTAGCACCTAAACCAAAAACATACTATAAGCCTTTCTGAAAATCAAATATTATTATTATTTCTGTCCCATTCCTGAAAAATATTTTAAAAACATCTCCCGAAATGCAAACATTCACAAATGCACACTATGAAGCATAAGCAGTAAGTTTACAGGACTCGTATAGATACTTCAAACCCATTTTTATGGAAATTTCCATCCCATTTCCTAGTTTGTTTTTTTTTAGACTGGACAGATTAAAATATCATATCCAGCTTTATCTCCCAGGCTAATGAAATGTTAGTTGATATTCTCAAACAATAACATTAAGAGAAAATAAGAGGACAACAAAAGCATTTTCAAATCCCATGACATAAGAGTACATTGATAGTTAATGACTGGTTTGAGATTTTTAAAGACAAACAGCTTGGAATAAAGTTTATCCAAATTCACAACAGCTAGAAAATTAAATTTCTAATATACTTTAAAAAAACAAACAAGCAAAATAAAAAAAAAAAAACAAAACAAGAACAACCCAACAAACCCCCACAACACCGACAAAAAAAACACCCCACAACAATTAAGATTAGGATAAAAGTAATGCGTTCATTTCATACCTTGTCTAGATTTTCAGCAGTTGGCATCAGTGTGAGCCATTCCAGTCTTAAATGCAATTTCCCTTTGGACACTTCATCCAAAGTAAACCACTAAAAATTAAGCAAAGTAGTGTGAAATAATCTGACACCAAACAAATACGTGATTGCAATTGCCTCTTCAGGATGTTTAGGAAATGCTGAGCTCTACTAGCTCTACTAGAGCTGAAGTCTGCATAACCGGAAAAGATCTGATTCATTGTTTAGAATTTCCTATTTCACACTAAATATTACAATACAGAACAACAAAAACAGCCATGCAAACCTTTATGTGATACAATAAAAGCATTTTTAAAATATCAAGAGATTTAAGTTCTGTAAAGATGGTCTGGAAATACAAACCCTGCATAACATACTTTAACAATACATAAGATCCTATAACAATCTCTCTTACGTATAGGACAAAAGTTAGTCTGCTAAGTCTAACAATAGTTAAACCGGGTAATTAACTATTCTCCTGCAAGAAAAAGCTCTCACCAAATATTTGTTACTGTTTTTTGCATTTACACACTAGTAATCTTAAAACCCCAAGACAGAAGAAGAATGGCATTATTCTTCAGATTTCACCAATTCAGATATTCCTTAAATCAGTGTACTGATCATCAAGGAATCTATTTCTATAGCATTAAGGTTATTCATGGACATATAGGAACTATCCCCAGGAAAAAAATAATAATACAAGAACAACAACATATGGGGGTTTTAACCCAAAACTTCATGAACACTTACCTCATCTAGAAGACGTTCCTTTTCAACTTCAATTAAATCTATCATCAAACTATAAAAAAAAAAAAATAATAATAAATCAGTATTTTAGCCAAGAAGAAAAAAATTTAATACAGAACTCAAATCCCACCCTGTGCTTGCCGAGTATCCAGGCTTCCACTGAGATCAAAAGTGCAGGATACTATTTTTTTAGCCCCTAAGAGAGGAAGAAGTAGGGAATGAAATGGCTGAACAACGATGAATGCAGGATAACAGAAAATATGCCTATACTAGAGCCCATTTTGTAGCTACAAGGGCAACTGACACAATATGGGTCACATACATAGGACCGAACTCTCAGAGCAGTGACTACGTCCAAATTACCCACTGGAAGTAGCCCATATGTTATGGACATATGTTATGACCAAATTCATGATTCAGCATTGTCTGGAAGAGCACTAGTTCACACAAGCTAAAAATGTACCAGGGAATCTACTAAAAATTAAACAGGGCAGACAACTGCATGCCAGTGCACGAACATTTGTCATGGCTTTTTATTTCATTAGTACTGATGTAGACATTATGCCACTTTCCCCCCCCACCACTTCAGTGTAAGATTAGGGAAGTGCAAAGAAAAGAAGCCTTTGTACTACCTACTTCTTTATTTTAATGAGAAGAGAAGTAGGTACTGTTGCTCCTGTTAAGAGAGAAGGAGCTGGAAAGATAAGGGAGTTCTACTCTGTATGGAAAGCAACAATGGGAAGCTCCAAAACTCTGCAAGAAATAAAGGTGACAAATTACTGGAGAAAGAAGCTTACTAAAACCCTGAAATGTTTCTGGGTAAACACTAAAGGTAGGCCTATGGAATCTACAAGTGAGTAATGTTTGCGAAAGCATTACAGCAATTTTTTTTTTTTTTAAATCAAATAGTTAAGCTCTCGGAGAAAAATAAACTGTGAGATAGCCATTTAAAAACTATGAAGATGAAGAAGATACACAGCCATAAAGCTATATTAACTTTGTATGAAGAAATTATTAAGACTTAGTGCTGCTTATGAAAGCAGGTAGGGGCACAATTACTAAAAAAACCCACCTTTTTTTTTTGTTGGGTACCCACAATACTTACCTTATTTTTTAAAAAATATATAAATATATAGATGTGTATATACACACAAGCACATTTTTATATACTTATATTTACATATATGAAGTAACTAGGGAACTACTTACTACCACCATTTTGAAAAGATAATGAATTTATAAATATAGTAATATAGCAGAACTACAACGGCAATAAAATGCAAAAAGAAAAAAAAAAAACAACACACTATTACATCAAAATATTTCACCTCTTTTCAATACCTACGAGCATATTCTCCATAACATTTACCTTCCCAGGAAGTCATCTTTATCTGGATCTTCATCAAAGAGCTCAATCTCTAGCTCCTGTCCTGGATGTTCATATACTAAGGCCTGGAAGTACAGCAAGAGGGCACTGTCAATGGTAAAACTAACTACCTTTGTTAAACGTCACAGTAAAACACTGAACTACAGTCCCTTTGTGTATTAAAACATACCAATAAGGAAATGCTTTAAAAGAGATGCAATTTAATGAGTAGAGCAAGTGTAAGAGCTTTTCAGATGCGATTTGCTAATGTTGGCTTTAAGAGACTAGACTGCTTTTCAGAACTACTGATGCTTTGTCTAGACAAAAGAAGTATATACATCAATGGAGAATTTCTGTTTTGTTACAGAACTTTGGACTTTTAGAGGAAGACATCAAGAAGCTCCTCAAGGAAGTCCACAGAGTTACCTTCTTTAACAAAAGAAGCTTTAGAAGACAACTGTACAGAACACACAGCAAGGTATTTTTATTGATTATACCTCATAAACTTCATTCCATTTTGGATTGAGATTTTCTTTGATGACCTTGCTTTGGAAAATCTGGTTGCCCACACGGATAATTCCATAAGGATCTGACTTTCCTTTGACAATCCCTTTTAGGTAAGTGTCTTTCCCCTCCAGGTCCTGAGCTTCAATAAAGTGTATCCTTAGAACACCCTGAAAAAGGAAAAAAAATGAGTTTATGTAGTAATCTGAAAGCCTCTGTGCCATCACAATTTATGCAATATGTGTTCTGTAACTTCCATTGCGATTTCCTTAACATGAAACTTAGTTGGGACACACCGTAAATGGAGGGTTATCAATGATGACCCATATACACAGCAGACCTAGCACTAAAGAGATTCCTGAAAAGAAAAACTGTTATCAACAGTCAGAAACTTGCCAGTTATATGAAGAAATGCCATGCTACTGGAAGTCGGTAGCAATAAGTAGTAACAACTTTCAAGGGAAGAGCACTAACAATACTTTGCAGTGATAATATAAAACATGTGCTACTTAATTTTTTAGTTTCTCCAGTTGAACTATATTTTAACAAGTAATATGTTTAAGATTCTAGACAAACAAAAAAATCCTTCTTGGCATTATTATGAAACAATAGCTTCACAGAAATTATTTATAAATTAAATCAATTATTTTAAGTTACTGGATTCACAATAACTTGTACTACCGCAGTAACTATATTTAGAAATTCACACAGACGTGCAAATCTTTAACAGTTATTACTACTACAGAAAAAACTAAATACCAAACCTTTCGTATTAACAGAAACATGCTCACCTTTGGTATAGGAAACCGCAACTGAGCAATCTGCACTTCGCTGACAAGGGGGACTGTAATTCTATTTGGAAGGACCAGGTAGTTGGATATTATATCCAATATTATTGTATCTGATAAGCCACTGTTGGAGAAAATAATCCTTAGTTACTTAATGAGAATTAAACACATTTATGTCACACTAATATACTCCTTTTGCTGCTTAACAACCTAAATGGGGAAAACATTTGCCTTTTGGGGAAGGTAGAAGACATCTGTTTTTTAAACACTTTTTTTTTTAAATAAAGGATTCTTGTGAAAATGGCCACCAGGTGGAAGCAGCTGACACTGAACAGCAGAAACCACAGACATGAATAAAAAGTTCTCATTTCCCTGCCACCACCAAGTTCCCCCCTTACCCCCCTCTTTTAAAAGCCACTCAGGGTAAAAGGCTGTTGCATAAGGTTTCTTGCCTGCATTGCATATAACCCAGCAGATGTTAACTGTTAATCTACTTTTGTATTTCAATAATGATTTAACTGTCCCTGAAAGTTTGGCTAACCATGGCGGTATTGTTATGAAACAAGTTGCCCTCTTGATCTGGGAGGACCATCATTTAAAACAGAAACAAAGAAAACATGCTCGTGGCTGAGCAAAATATAGCCTAGGGAGGCAAAACAGGTTTTGTTCTGGCAAAAAGGGAGTGGCAGTACAATCACATTGGTAATGAATCATTTAAAAAACCCAACCCCATACTTCCTCACAAACACAGAAAAGAAAAAGATTTCCTAAGCTACGAGTTCGCCCAGTTTGGGTCTGAACCGACAACGAATCAGTACTTTGTCAGACCAACACCATTGGTTACACACATTGCCTACGCTGGCAAAAAGGCAGAACTGGAGTGGTACAATTCACCATGGAAGACAAGTACCCAGGAGGATTTTAGGGGTTTGTGCAAAGGTTCAGAGAGAAAATTATAAAAATACTTGAGATATTCTGAACATCAGGTGCACTCTTGCTAAAGCTGGTGGAGCTGCTTCAGGGAGGAATGATTTCTCCCAAAATACACTTTATGATTTTCCTTTTACAGTATTTATGAAATTAAGATGCTGATAATGTTTGATTACTTAGAACATTTTTCAGATTAAGCGCTTGTGTGTAATCACCTTGTGAAGTTTTTCTAAGACTCAGTCTCCAGTTGGGAGTAGCTCTGACTCAGCAGATAGCATACAAAGACAAAAGCTGCGGTGAAATGTAATATATATTACATTTCAATTTGGGAAGAAAATTTCATGGTGAGCAATAAACATATTATGGTAGAGATGGGTAACAGGTTAACCCATTAAATACAATTTGGCCCATTTCAAATTCACACTGATCTTTCATGCCGGAGATTTGCAACCTGCATCCCCTTGGCTGCCCACTTCCACTGTAAATCCAGATGAACTATAATACATGATAGAATATGGCTGACTTTTTAATGGCATCCAGTACAATAGGAATAGAAGAAACTTAAGACTGTATCAAGATCAACAGACCTCTGTTCATTCTCCAAAAGAAGCAACAGTGGACAATGTTAAGATACTGCTCAGAGGAAAAGTTTCCTCTCAACTTTTGTGAGTTAATACACAACTTCCTTTCTTGCAGAGCTTATCCAAACATATTTACAAAGATCTTCATTCTACATGAACACTAAACCCTATAAATCTATAGTCTCAGTAATTCTTAAGACAACTACTTACAAGAAGGTAATTATGTTGTTTGAAAATAAGTAGCTCCCTTTAGTCATGGTAACATATGTTGCTTTTCAAACTTCTCAGTTCAGTTTTGCTAAACATCAAATTTTCAACTTATGTATGTTAGAATTTCTCTAAAATGAGCTAAGATAATAGAACCTTTTTTTTTTTTTTTTAGAGTTGACTTAAAAATTTAAGATAACCATCTCAAACAGTTTTAACATTAAAAGGAAAACAAAAAGAGCTGAGGTGATGGTAACTATACAGGCAATAATCACACTTTTCAAAATACAAGTCTGATGATGAATCTCCAGTAGAGACATCAGATAAGTTTGTTTTGTTCATGCTTTTGTTAGTGTCCCTACCTGGCAAGAAGAGAAAGCTCTGCCTTTATGCGCAGTGAAGCACGTGCCTTAAGAAGAGATGATTAATGTAGAAAACTACCTGACCTAGGTCAGAGAAAGCAAGTGAGCAGTGCAAGAGGCACAATCGTACCTGAGCTGCCTTGACAGAAAGGTTATTGTGCTCTTCTCTAGTGTCAAGATCACATATATCATGAAATAAGCTATAGGCATAACTGAACCTATCTTAGACTAGCAAAAGGTTCAGAGATTGATTAATGTTCAAATGGAACTACAGGAGATGTCCTTAAGTAAGTTAAAGAAACAGCCTGAAGCACAACGGAGCCCCATCACTTGGAGGATTCACAATCCTTTACACTAGGACCAAACCCCGACTCTGTGATTCCAAAGGTCAGTCTCACAATTTTATCCCAACATAAATGCTTGAAGTTCATTAAAACATCTGAGAAATAAATATGAAAAAATGAATCGGCATTAATGGAATTTCATAGAATTTTAAAAGACAAACTGGACTCAAAGGAGGGAGCAGATATTCCATCTTTAAAAACAGGGAGCTGAAAAAGAATACCAAAAATCGCAACTAAGTAATAAATTAAGTGAATTCTAAAACAACATGGAGACTTTCAAGCTGTTTAAAACTTATCTAACCAAATATTAGCCAACTGGGATGCTCCCAGATGGAAAGTATTCTTCATGAATACAAGGCAAAAATGACAATCTTTCTTATTATTTTATTACTTAAACTAAAAGCTCTGATCCATGGAAAAGAGACAAATCATTGATCACACAACAGAGAAAGATGTATCAATTTAAACCCTTATGTTGATGCATCATTGATAACAAGCTTTGTAAGACTGTAAAACTCTAAGTTACTGATTCCAAGTACAATTATTTTTTCAGTTCACAAAAATCAGAAAAGTGTGAAATGCTTCAGATTACTTACTATAGTAAATACCTTCAAAAGCTCAACTTCATCGCAGAAAAACAATTGGCAGTTACCCACCCTGTTGTATTGCTCTCTGCTTAATTTTTAGTGACAGAATAAGCAGCCATCTATTTTTCCTAAGTTGTCTTTATTCACACTGCAGAGGCAGCGCATCTCTGACTGCACAGAGTATTTTTACTATAGCTCAAGCAACCATAAAAGAATTCACCTTCCCATCATCCACTTTCCCTCCTGACAGCTGTTGAGTATTCTCACAGCCTGGCTCCTCCCCGCAGAGATTTTAATTCCACTCCTCCATCAGCTATACTAATGATGGAATATGAATTACTTTTGTGTCCTTCTCCTTGTGGAGTCATATACGAAGAGCGATGGAAGTTGTTAACAGCTAACAGGGAAGCTTCCAACAGCAAATGCAGAAATTCATTTAGCAGAAGGCATTTGCATACAGAGTACAAATAAGTAGTTTAGTGTGCAGCCAACAGCCGCAGGACAGAAAAGGTACCTGTGGCGGCAGCAATCTCTTGTTCATCACTGTTTATAACAACTATAATATGCCAAGCTGTCCTACCAAAATATACCATCTATCTATACAGATAAGAAAAACAAATATAGCACTGAAGAAATCTCTTGGAAAGGCAGAGCATGAGTCACCTCAGTTACGGTTACTATAGAAACTATACCACATGTAGATGGCACCATTATATGCATATGTGGCCAAGCTCGGTTGCTCTGGAAACCATAAACTTGAGATATTTAGTGAGACTTTGTTTACATCTGAGGTTTTGTGTTTGTAGTCAGGCAGCAGGATATACTGTAGCATGATGTGAATCTCAGAAGCCTAGTAAGCTTAAGTACTAAACGTAAATTTATTAGTGTTATGTCAAAAGAGCAAATTGTTACTCAGGAGCTGTATTTTGGAAGCCATTTTCCCACTCATCAAGAAAAGCCCTTTCCTGGGAGGCGGTCTTCAGCAGGCTTGAAACATAAGCAATTCTTGCAGCCATTAACCTACTTAATGCAAGTTCTAATTTCAAACTGTTCAACTGGGATTCCATGCAATGGTTTCACATGTCTAAGTAAAGCAAAAACCGTTTCAGACATGCAACTGAGCACTGAAGGATTAATTTAATACCTGAATTCAAATTCTTGTTTTTAAACAATAAATAATAATTCTGGAGTCAGCCAACTGTTGAGAGTATGGGATCCAATAAAAGAACTAGACACAAAATTCAAGTGCGTATCAGATCTGCCATTATCCCCTTAGCCATTGTCTCAATATTAAAAAGCCCCTGGGTAACTATTACAACTTGATAATTATGAATATATTCATGAGGATTTAACCTTATTAGGATTGCAATGATTCAAAGCAGCTTGGTTTCCACCTCTGCTCCTGCTTTTTTCTTTGGGGTTTTATCATGTACTATTTTGAAAAGCTCTGAATAAGCCAAGCATATTTTCTAGTTATATTATTGCTATTCTATTTGATCTTCACATAATAAACTGAAAGCTTCAAAAGTAAGTACTTGAAGGGATTAGAAAGTTTATTTAATCTGATTATTGTCTTAAGGTATTTCTAACTACCTTTACACAAGCAACTAGAGATGTATCGGCATACAAAGCCATAAACCAAGATGTTGTCAGCCCACTGGCGTGAAAAATAAGGCTCTTTGTCTTTTCGCTGTCCTAGGAGATGGAAGATAGGAAATTCACAAGATTCTGGGAATCTGAAAAGGCTGAGAATACTAAAAAAGCAAAATAAAAATTATCTTTTCAAAATGTTTTTAATAAGACCTACTAGATATACTTTTAATGTGCTTTCACTTGTAGTGAAATCACTACCTTCTGCATACTGAGCCATTTTATATAATTCTAAATTAGCTATAACTGCTTAGAGTAATTTAACCTAAAATTATTTAGCTGGTTGTCTTCAGATTTTCTGGGGTTTATTGGGGTGAAGAAATAACAAACACTGCTTTACATATACTCACTTCAGTCCTGGAACATCCAGAAGATTGGTCAGTCCAGTCCAGTTAATTTCCAAAAGCTGTGAATTACAGAGAAAAGGAGGGGGGGTTGGGGGGGGAAGAAAAAAAAGAAAAAAGCAACTTAGAATTCACAAAACTGAATAAACAAACCTGATCGCTACGGACTCTGATGAATTGAGAGTTAATAATCATTTTCCAGGATTTTCTAAAACAGAAAACCAAAACCTCTTCCGTCCTAAATAATTTTTAGCCACGGTTTTTAAATCAGAGTTATAAAAACAACTCTCTATCCTCTTATCCACCCTTCCACACAAACATATAAATACACACATGCACACCCCAATATACACGTGTACATAGTATCTACTACATATAATCAATATCAAATAATGAAATGTGGTCCTATTTTCTGGAGAAATCTTTTCATATTCACCATAGACCTGTTACAGATGAACAGTCACCAACATGAATTTACAAAGTATAATAAACTGATGAAGAAACCCATTTGAGACCAGGAAAATAAGAGATCTAGAAGACATAACCAATGGAAAGAATAAGGATTGGGATTAAGAAGGTGGAAGGAGGACGTCATAACAGTTTGCAAACACCGAGGAGGCTGTTTTCAATGACAAAGAGATGACTTCATTTTACCACTGATGCAGTAAAGAAGAAAGGTATCCACAGGATTAAGTACTGAAGTGAGAAAAATCCTCAGAAATAATTAACAGGGATAACTCATTACTAGATGATATATACTTCCTTCACTGAAAACCTTTACAGAATATTAGACCTACAAATGCTACAAGGGTACTTATTCTTTTTCAGGGCTGCTGGCATTAACAACTAATTTCTAATTTCCTTTTCGATCCTATAATCTTCTAATTCCAGATAATGAAACTAACGGAACCGAGTTCCCTGATCTCCCTTTTCACTGAAAACTTTCTATTAACTGCATAGAAGTTAATTGAATATAAGCAACAAGCAAATCTGAACCCGCCCAACTACCACCATGCCTCCAAATCCAAATAACCCACTCTAAGAACAACTGCATGAAAAGTTAAAAGGATTTTGAGATTCCCCAGTTAAGAAACTAACTGTGGTTGTTCAGCTAAATGCTGAAATAAAACTACAAATCTCTACAAGAACGTGCATTGCATCTTTCCACAAACAGGTAAGAACAATCACCCCACATTAATTTTCCCTTACAAAAAAGGCACATACCATTCTTTTATAGAGGATCTATTAATAGCTTATTTAGTGATTTCCTTTGTGAATACTTCGACTAAAGATAACACCTAATACATTTACTTACATAACGAGCACTGTTACTTAATATACTTTTGTAATGGTAGCAAAATATTTCAACAATGTTATCTATGAAGCACGTAGGTAACCTTTAACAAACCATTAAGCAGAAAAAAAATAATTATTCTTTCAACAGAAAAGGTAGTAAGACTTAATAACCGAATATTTCAAAACAAAAAGCAAGACATACCATGGGATGTACTGCAAGAATCTACATGAGCCACCAACATGCCCTTGCCACAAAGGCAGCTAACGCCATCCTGGGCTGCATGAGAGCCATTGCCAGCAGGCTGAGGGAGGTGATCCTTCCCCTCTACTCAGCACGGGTGAGGTCACACCTGGAATACTTTGCCCAGTTCTGGGCTCCTCACTGCATGGGTATACTGGAGAGAGTCCAACAAAGGGCCGCGAGGGTGATTAAGGGACTGGAGCATCTCTCCTGTGAGGGAAGACTGAGAGCTGTGACTTTTTAGCCCACAGAAAAGGCGGCTCAGGGAGATCTTATTGATGTCTATGAATACCTGAAGGGAGGGTGCAAACAATACGGAGCCAGGCTCTTCTCAGTGGAGCCCAGTGACAGGACCAGAGGCAATGGGTACGAACTGAAACACAGGAGGTTCTCTCTGAACATCAGGAAACACTTTTATACTGTGAGGGTGACTGAGCACTGGCACAGTTTGCCCAGGGAGGTTGTAGACTCTCCGCCTTTGGAGATACTCAAAAGCCATCTGGACATAGGCCTGGCCAACCTGCCCTAGGTGGCCCTGCCTGAGCAAGGGGGTTGGACTAGATGACCTCCAGAAGTCCCTATCAACCTCAACTTTCTGAGTCAGTGAACATATTACAGCAGAACACAAACATTTGGCCCCACCCAGGGAATAAGATTAGTGTCTTCCTAACACTGCTGTTCAGAAGGGTGAATAAACCTACAGACTTTAATAGAATGCTTAAAATTTAGCACTTTCCCTGCTGACATCCATTCAGAAAATTGCTGCAAGGTTTTTCTTAGCCTCCTTTTCCTGTATCACATACCTGTGTCTCTGTATAGGCAGGGGAAAAAAAAGAAACAGAGACTCCTCTAATATAGGCATCTAACTTAAACTCCAATGGATGACTGAAAGAAGCTTTCTCTCTACCTCCATCAGCAAAAGGAGTCCAGTGGAGATCTGCCGTATTTCAACATTCAGAAACCAAGGCACAAAGAACAAAAGAATAATAAATTTATACAGATCATTACAGTTTATCTGTTTGCTTCTTTTAAATGTAATTTTCTAAAACCTTCAGGATATTCGCGTTTCCCAGACTCTAAAAGAATGAACGAAAGTCAAAACAATTTTTCACTCTGTCATTACAGCATCAGACAGAAGAGAAGAGCTCTCACAGCTTACCTTCATGGTTTAGTTCTAGTCAATTCATTTTCTTACTTCACATTATTTTATATTGCATCGTTAATATGCAGTAAACAATGTATTTCCGCCAGTTGTATGTATTTTATTATATTTAATTATGCCATTGCATCCGCCCTTTTCCCCTTGCCAATTACAGAGTATTTCCTTTATCCATCCATTTTATATACTGTTTTTTCCCAGGAATCATATTCAATATCTCAACAGATACAGTAATGATGAAGTTATGATAGCAGAAAAAAAAAAAATCAACATTTTTATTGTTCCACTCTGACCCTTAAAAAACACTTTCCCAAAGTATCCGCAATAATGTAGCAGCAGTACAGAGAACTGAAATGTAAAGTTTTAGACACTTCACTGAACTACAAGTAACATGTTTCCTATAAGCTTAATTCTGTGGCTTTCGAAATAATAGGAGCTTCCTAATAAGATACTGCAGAATGATGCTACTGTGAAAACTTAGGTTGATTTTTAAGAGAATTCTAAACCCATATTTTGCAAGTTTCATCAGAAAGTTAATTTTTCCTTTTGATTTACTTCTCATCACAATATCCCAAACAGACACTGAAAATAGTATGTCGGAGGAGGAAAACACATAACAGAATTTTGAACTTTTTACTCAACAGCAATAATTTCTTTTTGCAGTTTAGGGCATAGAGAAACAAAAATAAAATACTTCTTGTATTAGTTACTGGTATTGTTTATGTTTTAGCCTTTACATCATTGGTGAAATGCACCACTGGCTACATTGAAAATAAAAAAAAAATATTTGTCCGCTGGCAATTACATTTCACAATTAAGGTATTTTGTCTTTATAACTAGAATGTCCCAAAGATATCCTCTCACTTAGTCTTTTGTTTACTTGATTCTGTGTATTAAAATTATCTTGCAGGACAAAATGAAATATAGCATCAGATAGTATTTAATATAAATCTGAATTTCCAAGTTCCTGTTTCCAGATGTACACAACATTGGATGTAAATGAAATAACATTATTAAGAAAGATATTCTCCAAACGTAATAGTAGCTGTAGTGACCAAATTGCATGAACAGGTGGAAATAAATAGCTTTCAAAAAATAAGTTCTATGATAAAATAATTGATTTTTGGACTCTAGAAATTTTAAATGAAAAGTATCCTTACCCAAAGGCTGGAATACCTCTAAGATCCTAACTTTTATAAACAGATATGGTCTCTTTGCTCGTTTACATCATGTAAACAATGTTAGATGGCTACTCTGCAATTATTCATATCTCTGAAGTTGATATTTGTTCTCATTATAAAATAAAGGGCTTTTAAACACTCAAAAGTGTTAAGTGAACAACATGGTAGAAATTAATAATTAAAGCACATTTCGTAATACTGAAGCAGATCATATTCTTGCTGCTTGTAACAACAGTCATTCTAAAATATGCAATAAATATTGACAGCCTTGGATTTAGTTTTCCACTTACAAAGTGATACAAACCCTAGATGAATAAGCAATAAATTAGCTGAAGAATTTGTACACACCACCAACTAAATGATGAATGCAATGGTAAAATGTGAGACAATGCTATAGATATGAGCATCTTCAGAAAACTTTTCACATTGGAGTTTACTTTTCCCTTAATGTGAAGTACAGCACACTTGATTTCTGCATAAGTGGGGAGTTTCCTCGACTGGGAAACTGAAAACTTTACAGCCAGGTTTTGGTTTCCATTGCACAAAATATTGCCGAACACTTTTTATCTTCTAACCAAGTGTCACATTTAAAGTACAGTTTTGACATTTGGCCACCTGAGCCCCTCCAAGGACATTCACTGAGAGAGTTTCACAAAGTTGAAAGTAGATGATTTATTGAAGTGACAGATATAACATGTTCAGAACTGTCATTGATAAATACACTAGCTGCCATAGTGCTAATATATGATTTTTAATTTATTTTTCTTTAATTTTTGAATTTATTATTAATTTTTAGGATATTTTTAAGTCAAAGGAATTGGGATGAATGCTGGGAGTAAAAATTATAATCTCGGAGTAAAAACTTTGACTAACCATACACAGGCACCTAGTTTCATTTGAGATCCATTAGGATACAGAAACAGAATAGCTGGGCTTGGAAAACATCTCTGGAGATGATTCAGTCCAATGCTCCTTCTCAAAGTGTAATCAGCTAGTGCAGATTGCTCAGAGCCATGTCCAGTTGGGTTTTGAATATCTCCATGGATGGAGACACCACAACCTCTCTGGGTAACCTGCTCCAGTGTTCAGTCACCCCTACAGTTAAAAAATAATAAAAATTCTTTACATTTAAAAGGAATTTATTGTATTTCAGTTGGTGCCCATTGCCTCTTGTCCTGTCACTGGAAACTACTAAGAGTCTGTCTCCATGGTCTTTACTTCCCCCGTCAGGTATTTATATACCTTGACAACATTGCCCCAAACTTTCTCTTCTCCAGGCTAAACAAGCCCAGATCTTGCAGCCTCTCCTTGTATGAGAGATGCTCCGCTCTCTTAATCATATTTGTAGCCCTTTGTTAGACTCACTCCAGTAGGTCCATCTTGCTCTTGTACTGGGGAGCCTAGCACTAGACTCGGCACTCCAGATGTGCCTCACCAGTGCTGTGCAGAAAGGAAAAAATCACCATCCTTAACCAGCTGGCAATGCTCTTCCTAACGCAGCCCAGGGTGCTGTTGGCTGCCTTTGCCATAAGGGCACATTGCTGACTTGTTCGCCTTTTTGTCCACCAGGACACCCCAGATCTTCTTCTGCAAAGCTGCTCTCCAGCTGGTCAGTCCCCAGTCTGTCCTGGTACACGGGGCTATTCCTTCCCAGGCACAGGACTTGGCATTTCACTTTGCTGAACTTCATAAGATTCCTTTTGGTACATTTCTCCAGCTTGTCACGGTTCCTCTGAATAGCAGCAAAACTATCTGGTGCATCAACCACTCTTTCCAGTTTTAAGCAAGAAAACTTGCTGAGGGTGCACTCTGTCCCACCACCCAGAACAGCCACAAAGATGTACTGGCTCCCAAATTTACTCCAGGCCATACCACTACTGACCGTCCTCTAGCTAGACTTCATGTCATTGACCACAACACATTGAGCCCTAAGAGTTCAGCCAATCAAGCTCATTGTCCACTTATCTAGTCTGTACTTCATCAGTTTACCTATAAGGATATTGCAGAAGACAGCATCAAAAGCTTTACTTAAGTCAAGATACGCAGCAGCCATTGCTCTCCCTTCATCCACTAAGCCAGTCTTCTTATCATAGAGGGCTATTGGCTTGGTTAACTGTGATTTCAGTATATCAGTAGAAAAAG
>VYZM01014747.1:0-12271 GCA_013398915.1 Dromas ardeola
CTGCCAGAGTATGCCGTGGGGCAGCGCCAAAGTATGCAAAGGAAAAATGCTATTAGCTCATCAGCGCTGGAGAGACTAGAAACGGGGTGGCGGGGAGGGGGAAGGGGCCGCTAGCGAGAGAGGAAACATGTTTCTGGAAAATGTGCTGGCCGGCACATCTCCCGGGCTGGAGCAGCTGCTGGGGACCTTCGTCTCAGCGCTGAGTAACAGTCGGATCCCCTTAATGACCTCTTAATTAGGAGAAAACCTCCATCAAATAAACTCTTGACTATTGACTTTTGGGTTTTCTGCGTATGAGTCACACGAGAAATATACTGGCGGTGCTCCTCCCGGAGTACGTCTTCATTGAAAAGTGAAATTTCACATGGGAGAGGCTTAGCCCCGTCACCAGAACAAATAAACCTGGCTCGGGCAGCGTCTCCCCAAAACTGTACTGGAGAAGAGGAGCAGGTTGTGGCCCGAGAGCCTCTCTCTCCCTTCCTGCTTTTGCAAGAGTTCATCAACGCCGTGTTTTGATAAGTCCAATCACCCAACGAGGCAAACGAATGAAGGTCTGTGGATTTCAGCCAAAACTCCTTTTGGGTGTATTTTTCCAAGGGCTGTTTGCTTATGAGTCCTTGCAAAGGAATGGAGGAGAATACACAAAAGTTCTCCTTCTCTGAAAGTTTGGTGTGAGCATATTTCTTGTGTGATTCCTGTCAAAGACGGTCATCACAGGCTGGAAGTTTTTACCCTACTGAGTTAGATGCAAGGCACCTTTCTGCCGCTGCCGGCTTCCCCAAGTCAGGTTAACAGTCCACACACTGCTGGCCAGCCAGATGCATTTTGATGTTCTTGATACAGTTCTCCTGTCACTTTTTGGATTGTAGTTTATTTTAATTGTGTATTACTCCAAATGGCTCACACTTAATAATCGAAATCCTGCAAAACACGGTCCTGCGTGTGGCTCTGATGGATTGTGAATGCTGATTTACACGGCTGTCCAATTAGTAGTAGTAGTACTTAGCTTTAAAGTAGCTCTTTATAGCCCCTGAAATCAGTGGTGCCATCCTGGGTCTCAAAGTTACCCCTGTGGACAGGTGGGTCAGAGGCTGTGACCAGTGCCTGGTGCCGGCTGCTGGCCAAACCAGGCTTGCTTGCTCTGCTCTTGATCTCGGGAGGGCTGTGCTGCAGACAAGTGTGCAGCCTAGTGGACTTACTTAAGCACTGTTCACTTCCCAGCGGTCACCTAAACAACACAGAGGGTTAAAAACACAGGGAAATCAGCAGCTAATTCTAAAAATTTCCAGTCTGGAGAACACCAAGGAGCACAGGGCAGGTATGCACCAAAGAGAGCAAGGTCTTCTCACTTAGGAATACTCCCAGTAGCAAAGTGGGTGTTTGTTGTCACTACTAGCCAGCACCAGGCCAGTGGGGAGCATCTGCTGGACTGGGCCCCCAACCAGAACCAGTAACTGGTGCCTTTCCACAAGCGGGTTTTACCTGACGCCCCAGTTAGTACTAGTCTGGGCAGCCTGCTACGGAGGTGGTTGGGTTTGGGTTCTCTTATTCATCATATTTGCAGACTGCTCATCCACTCTCATCTTTCTCATTGTGGGTTTGAAAATATTATTCTCCACTTAAGGGTTTGCCTGGAACAATCAGTGACTAAGACTGAGTAAAATGGAAAGGTTGAAGATAGGGAAAATACAACACTGAAGGAATGAGGTTTCTGTCTTTCTAATCTTCCTCTGAATCTTACTAGTGTTACAAACAGCAGGTTGTTGCCCAATGTGTGATATTAGACAATGTTTCCACACAGTGGGATTCTAGCCAGTTTGGGGGTTTTTTTGTTGATTAAGTAACTATTTTTCATGAAACTGGAAAAAGCATAGTTGAAGCTAGTCTTGCCCATTTATCAGCCATTCGCATTGTTTGCCATTTTTTCCGTAGCACAAGTTTTATTTGTTAATTAATTTAGGTTTCATCCACCATCAAAAGCACTATCAGCATCCCTAGAGAGTCACGTCCTTGACTTGTCATTAGGTGCCTATGGCCAGTCAACTACCGTCCTCTCTTCACACGTTGCCTAATTATGCCTAGTTTTTATCCCTTGGGTCCATCTAGACCATCAAAAAGCCCACCAGTACCTGTCACCAGAAGTATTGAGGTGAAAATCTCTGCAATACATAAAAAGTACTGTAAGCAAGCCAGGTACTGCGATTGCTTTAAAAGTGCCCTAGAAATTGTTGAGAACTCAAGTATTAAGCTTTCTTATAAGGTTAATACAACTTCTTTGTAAAATCCAGTTCTGATACTGGATTGCAGTTAATTTAGTTACTTAAGCATTTGCTTGCCTCTTTCTTTTTTTGGCTGGTGTGCCTGGGTACTTGCTGCACTGGGGATTTTGATTTCTACCTCCGATAGAAATAAATACAGTCTATATCAACTGAGAAATTAAATTTTTCCTCACTAGAAAATGAGACTAATTGAAACAGATATCAATAAGTCATTGCAGTAATTTCTCAAAACGTAAGATGAGGAGATATTTTGTATTTAAATTTAATTGGTAGATTGTTGCAGTCTTCATTCAAAGGTTACAAATGGAAAAATGTCTTTAATGGCATGTGCAGCCGTTTGGAGTCCTTCTTATGTGTACACCACTATTAAACAGCAGCTGTGAATGGAAAAAGATTAACCTATTCTTCAAGGAAAAAAAAAAAACAACAACAAACAACAAAACCAACCACAAACAGAATCAAAGCTATTTGAATTTGGCGTATCTTAGTATATGTCGTAAGAAAGATATTTTAAGGTTCTCTAAGCTTACTGTTCAGTGTGTGGATGAAAAAAAAGTGGTAGTGTAGAAAAGGGGAAGTTATTTTAAATGACAGTTTACATCAATCCCATTAGTTGTTACTTTTAGTGTTATTTTTAAATAATCATCAATTCTGTTGTTATGGGATGGCTAATTTGTGTTCTTGTTTAGTGTTAAATTGGGATGCTTAGCTAGAGTCATGCACATGAAGCAAGAAATATGAATAATTTCATAAAATCCTGACATGAACCTAGGTAAACTTAATATATGTTAAGTTTATTTCTTTGAAGCTGGTATTTATTTGTTTGGGATTGAAGTGTTGGTTATTGAGGAGCCACTATGAGAAAAAGCTTGAAGAGCAGTAGTTGGTTTCAGCATTCTGTATCTATCTGAGAAAAATTTGGTTTACTCATCCAAGTTATGCTTGAGTAGACAAAGAACTTACATTTTTCTGCTTGCATAAACACTGAGTTGCAACTAGATTATTCAAATTTATCTTGTTTTGCAGATCTTACTTATTTTTTTATAACTTGTCATTTTTTGCATTCAAATATTCAAAACTGGGTAATTTTGTTGTACACTAGAACACTGTGGATTTTTCTGAAGCACATTTTACAGCAGGTCCAGGTGTCTTTATTTAGAAACTCACTTGTCAGTGCATTGGATTAAAAGGTTCCTAATTATAATTAATTCCCCTTAATAGCTGGAATTAAGATGTTAAGATATTCTTTACGGTATGTGAACTTCACTAGAAACTAAGAACACCAAGTATTTTCAGATTCAGGTCTGTAATGAGAGTTTTTTTAACAAACCAACCTAATGAGAGACCAGGGCTATAGACTTTTTCTGACATCAGTAGTCTTCGGAGCAGACTGTAAGAATTTATTTTCACAACAGTTAGTCTTCTAGTTAAATTTAGCTACCATTTGTAGGTCTGATTTTGAAGTCTCTACTCAGACAGCTTCCTACGACCATAAGTAAAACGCAAAAGTAAACTTTCAGGCTTTTTTCTGTTCTGAATTTACGAAGGAACACATAGATTTTTGTTGCTTCAATTAACTTCTCAATTTGGTGAAGAAAGGATATGTTTAGAATTCTATTAGTAGGTAATCTCCTCAGTTCAAAATTATCAGTCAAAATGCCACCTGGCACCTATCTAGTATCTTGGATTTATCTATCTGCATTACAAAACTAGTTTTTAGTTACTTTGTTTTATACACTGTGGGTAGAGCTACTGAATTGCAGACATCTATGCACAGTGAAGGAAATTAAGCACACTTGTCTATCTCTGCAGGATTTGACAACAGCATCAAGAAAATCAGCTACAGGACCTGAGATAGCTGTTGCTCTTTTCTCGCTTGAGACCTGAAGACAAAAGCCTTCTGATGTCAGTGGATTTTTTTTTGTCAAATCAGGGTTTTGCAATGAAGTTTTAATAGCAGTATTTTTTAGGTTTAGAGTATGGATGTGTTGGTAAAGCTGAGTATGAGTAGTTTCATAGCATGCGGTTACATGGTTTCTTAATTGAACCTAGATTTTAAAAGAGCATAGTGGAAGTAAACAAAAAGCCTCTCCCTTCTTGAATCGATAGTGTGTTTCATCTCTGAATATTGTTTTCTGACTTTTCTGTTTGTTTCCTGTTGGTCTTCCAAAGATTTATATAACAAGTGAGATTTCTAAAAAAGTGAGATAAATAGATAAATAGGCACCTAATGCAAATTCAATTAGAGATTCAAAAATCCACCACAGTTATTTCTTTTCTTACACATCGGCATCTGTAATGAAAGCTTCTCTAACTATTGTCTTTGAAGTATTCATTGCAATGGTATGCAAAACTTACCATCAGTAATATAACCAGGTATGTTTGCTTTGATTTTAGTAAGTTGCCTGATGACACATACAAAGGAATAGAAATCCAAGACACGCAAAGTGAAGAGCCCATCTCAGATACAACTGCCTAATTTTATTGAAGTTTTTGAATAATGAGAAGAGGTTATCATGATAAACTTGAAAAATCCAAGTAAATTCACAAAAAGCTAGTATTTGGATGAACAGTTCTATATGCAGTCATGTCTTCCTTGTGGCAGGGCTCCAAAAAGAGTCTTCCCTTCCGCGTATTTTGCACAAAAGCAAAAAAACACAGCTAGTGAGTCTGAGCTGAGGAAGACTTGAGAAAACAATTAGGTTTTTAACTGAGGCATTCATCAGACTGTTCTGAGGTTAAGAAGATTATGTATGAAGAGAGAGGAATGGAAAACACTTCAAATCCATCATTTTGCTTTCCTCTTCAGCAGGGGAGAAGTCCTAGGAAATCTTCGACAAAATGGAACACTGTCCAACATAATGCAAGAGCAGAACGTGTTGGCAGAAATTTTGTAACATGATTTTACTATGCATCTCGTCAAAGATAGTTAGTGTGGCAATCATACCTCTAAAACAAAGCTAACTTTGTAAAAATCGCATTAAGTAATTCCAGATTCATTGTGTGACATTCATCGTATCTAGGTTGCTTAGTTTTAAAGTAGATATAATTCCTAACTCTCCTATATACCTGGATCTGATAGTTCTTTTCCATCTAATGTATAGCATCTTCATAACCATCTCTGAATTTGCATGGCTGTCACAGAGACAGGTAATTTTCATTGTGGAACTTCAAGGTCTGATTGAAAAATACCAGAGAAGAGCCCACTTTCAAATCCTGAGGTGAATTTTCATTTTTGACATTGGAAAAGAATTCTGTGTTATACTGATAAGGTGCGTACAAAGGCTTAATTAAAATAGCAATCAATAATGCTGCTTATAATGCAAATGTGTATGCATAAAAGGTGGGACAATGATGAACGTAATAAAGAACTGGCAGAGGAACACCTGTATACCTATGACTAGGACTTTAATTGTCTGCTACTTTGTTCTCATTGAAGAATATGTACACAGTAAACAACAAAAAAACCCACATCTTTGCATTAGAGACTAGAGGTTTAGAGGTTTTAGAGGTGACTATCAAGGACATTAGAAATATAGTTTGCAGTTTGAATTCAAAAAGAAATGAGGGAAAAGCATGAACAGATGGATGGGTCAGCTTCTCCACAGTGAGATCCAATTCTAGCAAGACACAGAAACCTACCAGACAAAAGGTCTTCTGATAGAGGTGCAGGTTCAGGCTTATAAACTACCTTATATTAGCCAAGTTCCATAGAAGAACAGTATAATTTAGACATCTGACATCCTTTAATCTCTCCTCGATGTCTCCAGCAGTGTTTTGCTTATCTGATGTTGTCAAAATGTAGATGTCTGGTCAGTGGGCAGGACGTTTCTTAAATAAATACCCGTACTTTTGCAACTTGGTCTAAGTTCCTAGCTTGGTATTGTCAAGCAAATGTTTGATATAATTAAGACACATAGGCTCTATTTTGCTTATCAGACAGTTATGTGTAGAAAGTGTCATTCGTAAATCCTGAAAAAGCTTTTCTGTGTGGATTATGTAAACAGATGTGGTGTATCCTTGTGGAAGCTATGTCAAGGCATATGGATGACAGAGACGTAATTAGAGACAGCCAGCATGGCTTCACCAAGGGCAAAATCCAGACAGCTGCAGTCAACAGCTCAATGTCCGAGTGGAGATCAGTAAAAAGGGGTCCATACTGGGGCCAGTACTGTTCAATATCTTTATTAATGACACAGACAGTGGGATTGAGTGCACCCTCAGAAAGTTTGTGGATGACACCAAGCATGATTGCACAATTGATTTTCTTGCGGGACAGGATGCCATCCAAAGGGACCTTGGCAGGCTTGAGGAACAGGCCCACATGAACCTCATGAAGTTTGACAAAGCCAAGTGCAAGGGTTGGGGCAATCCCCGGTATCCATACAGGCTGGAGCAGCCCTGTGGAGAAGGACCTGGGGACAGTGATAGATTAAAAATTGGACATGAGCTGGCAACATGTGCTTGCAGGCCAGGAGGCCAGCTGTATCCTGGGATGCATAAAAAGAAGCGTGGCCAGCAGGACAAGGGCAGTGATTCTGCCCCTCTACTCTGATGTCTTGAGACCCCACTTGGAGTACTGTGTCAAGCTCTGGGGTTCTCAGCACAGGAAAGACATGGACCTGTTGGAGCGGGTCCAGAGGAGGACCACAAAGATGATGAGAGGGCTGGAGCACCTCTGCTGTGAGGACAGGCTGAGAGACTTTGGGTTGTTCAGCCTGCAGAAGAGAAGGTTCAGGGGAGACGTTATAGCAGCCTTCCAGTACCTAAAAGGGGCTTATAAGAAAAATGGAGAGATACTTTTTACTAGGGCCTATAGTCTCAGGACATGGTACAACAGTTTTAAACTGAAAGCAGGTAGGTTTAGATTAGATAGAAGGAAGACTTTTTTTTACAGTGAGGGTAGTGAGACACTGGCACGGGTTGCCCAGGGAAACTGTGGATGCCCCATCCCTGGAAATGTTCAAGGTCAAGTTGGGTAAGGGTTTGAGCAACCCAACCTAGTCCCTGCCCATGAAAGGTGGCAGGGTGTGTGCGTGTGTTTGGAACTAGGTCATCTTTGAAGGTCCTCTCCAACTCAACCATTCTATGATTCT
The DNA here is from genome assembly GCA_013398915.1 of Dromas ardeola. Lineage (NCBI taxonomy): Eukaryota > Metazoa > Chordata > Aves > Charadriiformes > Dromadidae > Dromas > Dromas ardeola. The sequence continues at coordinate 7,376 of VYZM01014747.1, forward strand.
TTGAAAATAGGTATATTTCCAGTCCTGAAACAAATCAGCCTACATAACAATAGTAGTGGTATGCCAGTTTGCCTAAATTGATGGTCTGGACTGGTGAGCATTTCTTGGCTGCTCAGGGTTTTTTTCTCTAGGCATAACTAAGTATAACTATTCTAGGAAGACTGAAAAAAGTAGTGTCTAATTGAACGAGTCTTGGGAAGAACTAACTTTATTTATTTACCTTCCTTATAAGATGAAGAGGACACTAAACCTATTGAGAAATTGTTTGTTGTTCATATTCTTGTCCTATGCAAGTACACGATCTTGGTCCTGTTATCTTTCCTCCTTACTACTCTCAGTTTTTTTCCAATTGTTAGGTCCTTTCTGAAGCCAGATTGTAAGCTCTCCAGGGCAGGGACCATGGTTTCCTATGTATAGGCTCAGTGATGCTCACAGCTGGGCACTGAGTCTGACTATTACTTTTGGCCACCTCTGCAATATGAAGAGCAGCACTGAATACAGAATGCTGTATTGAACAGATGCGACATGTAGAACATGTGAAAGCCCTCATGCAGCTGTGTGTATTATTGAACAAAGCTGACACTCAGCAATTCTGACTCAAGTAAAACACCCATGGTGGTTTTCCCTTTGGGCTAAATTTCATCATAATATTTTGTCTTACATACCAATATTATGAACTCTTTTACTATTCTGCTCTATAGTAGATCCTTTTTGAAATATATTCCTAATCTAATTCCTATTTTCATCCACAGGTAATTATCAGATTTCACTTTAAGTCTTCCCATTGCACAGATGACTGGAGAAATTATTTGAAGTAAAACATTAAGTAATGCAGTTAGACTGAAAGGAATGTTTATAAAAAGATGTTGAAGGTATATCAGGGCAATGACTGTAATATTTGCTTTACCAACTAAGAGAAGAAGAAAAGAGATATACTTAGAAAGTGCTTGTTTGGCTTTAATGACCTGAAAAAAAAATTGATGGTAAATACTATTTTCTCCTCACAGTGAACAGACTCAAGCAGCTACTAATTGAAGACCAATCTTTGAGGGTAAGTTCAGAAACTGTCATGGTATGCCAGCTTGATTAAGTTGGGTTTATTTTTTCTGAGTTGAGGCCTAACACAATAGTTGGTTTAAATTGCACTGCATGTGTGTCATTTCAAAGTATTCAAAATTACCTTGACATTTGATGTCATATAGCCAAACAGAAACTTCCATGAAAATAGATACATTATTCAGAAATGTATACACTCAGTTGTGCTCGTTTCAGTTGAATACTTTAGTGACAGAGGTGGCTGCTGCCTATATCTGAGAAAGCAGAGCCCCTTCCCAGTCCCTCCAACTGACTTGTGTTGTCCCCTGTCTGGGCTGTGTGACTGCCTCAGGTCAGGCAATGGGGTGATGCTGCCAATAGGGTCTACAAGAGGATAGGCAATGGGATGAGGGAGAGAACAAATGCAATAGTCTTGACTCTGGTGCAACACTGATATTCTCTGTAGCTCCGGAGGAACTAGGGAAAAGCTGTGGTTTATATGAGGTGGCATGGGAGCAGGATGTGAGGACATGAGATGAGGAAAAACAGGAACAATTAAACCCCTTACTTATCTTCCCCAGAAAATCTACAGCTAAACCCACAGTATTTTTTCTTTTAGTCTAGTTTTACCGTGCTAATTTCTTTCTGTACTTGTTCTTGTTTAGCAAAACTTCCCATACTTCCTCTATAATATTGTATCTAGGTACAAGTACCGTTTCCCTGCATAGCTTGAGCAAAATCAAACTCTTGGATCTATACAAATACACAGACCATCGTAAACATAGTCCTAAGCTTTAGGTGATTTTATGTATTTCTGATCAGCATCCATGCTTCATTGTGGGGAATGCAATAGGGGTTGGCTGTTCTGCAAAATGGGGTGTCTCACCAGTCACAGTATGTCAGATTACATCTTCTAGCACAACGATCTGAAAGGTGTGCCTTCTCCTAGGTTTTCTGCTTTTCCTGGTGGAAGGTTACTGTGACTGCTCCATCGAAGTCAAGCTTCGTAGAGGAAGCCAGAAAGAGTTTCCACAAAGAGCCATGAGAAATCAATAAGAAACAAGAAAGTCTTGACTCGATGGCATTGTTTTATTCACTGTCATGGGCCCCTTGATGTATAAAGAGCAGAGCCTATAGAAAGTCCTACAGGGCTTCTCTAGGAATCATATCAGCTGAAGAGACCCTGTAGGAAGAGAGAACCTAAATAGGCATTGGCAAGTTTAAGAAGCAAAGATGCTGCGTCAGGAGGATGAAGCTTACTGAATGTCTAGTTCCAGAAGCAGGTGTTTTCCCCCACAGACACACGAGGGATACAGTGCGTCTGGATTGCCCTTTGAAGTTTTGTGGACAATACTCAATTCTAGTGAACAACTCCCATGGAAATCAGCTGAGTGACACCAGGGTAGGACTTTGCAGCTGAGAGCAGGGTTATTCAACATGTTTGTATATGTCCTGTGATGTATTTTTTAGCGAATGAAAATTCCTCAAGATACTGTATTTTTGACATCTTTTACTGTAGCTCTGGCTTTTCATTTCACTTCACATTAAAATTAGAATGGTTTCCAGCATAACTGTCCTGTTGTAAAACTTTGGTTAATTAAAGTTTAAATTTAACTGTGGTATGATGTAGGAGCAGAGCACAATTTAAAATGCCTGAGTTAGTTAAAAAGGGCAAGATACCATCTTTCTCAAACTGCCTTTTGCCTTTCCATCATTACTGTACTGTCCTTACAGGTTAGTATTTGCCAAAGACTAAAAAAAAACAAGTAGTAACTTCAGTTTGCATTACATCATGGAAGATGCAAAAGCACATTATAGAAATCTCCCCCATCGCTGTTCTTTGCACACCACCGAGGAAGTGCATGTCATCTCTGCTAAAGTAACGTTAATGAGCAGCGTTAGATAGGAAGAAAATTAAACATTCTGTTATAGAAACCTCTGGGGAAATCTGTAAGTAAGATTACATGTGTTAGGATTTGGATTGGAATTTGGATTTACAAAATTTTAATGCCAAGAAAGACCTATACAGTCTGATCTTCTGCATAACACAGGCAATGGAATTTCACCCAGTAATTTCTGCATAAAGATCATAATTAGTCGCTGAGCTAAGATATCTTTTTTAGAAAGACAGTCTTGGATTAAAGAGGCCAAATGATAGAGAGCACACCACATCCCAAAGTCAGCTGATGCAACAGTTTTGTCTTCACTTCAAAACAAACCAAACCAAAACAAAGCAAACCAACCCAAAACAAAACAGAACTGTGCCTTATTTATAATTTGAACACCTCCACTGAAGTTGTCATTCATGACAGTACCTGTAGCAAGAAAGCACCTGCTAACACAAGTATGAATATGTTTTAAACGTAAGCAGTGGTGACTGGAGAAGTAAGAAAAATAAAGCAAAGTTTTGTTCACTGTTCTTGTTCACTCACGTTTGTAAGTTCCCTCACTTTTCCCTTCTGGCTGCTTGCTTCACGAGGGAGGGCCAGGGTTGCACTGAAGAGCTGCAGCAGCTTTGAAGCACCTTTTGAAATGAACCCTACCATTATCTGGTCTTTGGAGTGACTGTCCTTCACTGGTTTTCTACCTGTGAGAAAGGAGCATGTTCCCGTAAAGGAGCAGTTTTGGATGTGGCATCTGGTGTGCTGAAAGTGTGTTTATCTAACTTTGCATTCTTCATGCCAAATGATGGAGTGCTACTGGACTGAGAAAAGCAGCAGGGAGTGTCAGCTGTGGGGAGGAGACCTGCTTATCCCCCAGAAGCATTTTGGGAAGTTTAAAAAATATCAGGTAAACTATATCCCATACCTGAAGAAACCGGCCAGGTTGCATTCTTTGGGGTTAAAAGATAGCAAACAGAGGCCAGAAAAAAAAGGACTAATTTCCCTCGCGGTTAGTGTGTGACCCACTCAGTCCTGTCTCACCCGTGCAGTCCCAGTGAGTCCTGTGCACTCCAGGCTGCCTGGGGCACCTCCATGCTCTATGTGATCAAATCCTTACGAAGACCTACTTCTCACAAGAAGCCTGCAAGCAAAATGAGACTACTGGAACATTCATTCCCGTTCTTTTGAATCATTGGTGGCTATGTGTCCTCTAGAGAGCATCTCTTACCTCTTTTCCAATAGCATTGAGATAAATTTGCCTTCATTTTTATTTTGCTCACTGTGGCAGCACCCAGATTATAGAAGCATTGCTCTCATAAATAATCAAGTTTTTTTCTGTTCAAGAATATAAGAATTAATTCACTCATTTTTTGGTGACAGAAAATGGTTGGGTTGTTATTCATATCACATGAAATTATGTTTTCATAAACTATACAGATATTTAAAATGTATTATTTTGGAAGGATGTTCCAAGCAGTGAACAAACTATGTATGTTAAGTGTGAGATAGTGATATACTTGAGAAACACAAACTTAACTCATTTGAACCCATAAAAACCTAAGCACTGAGGTTAAACCATAACAGGTGGTGGGCACTTTCTCACTACAGTAAACCACTAGACTATTAGGTATGCAGGCAATATGTGTTTGTTTGCTCCCGTGGATCCTGAAAGTATCCTGAATTCCTCAGGACTTTAAATATTATGTTATAAAATGTTAAACCAATACCTTTAGAACAAAACCAGAATCCAACACATGCCACCTAAATTACTAAGGTTGAAAAATAAAAAATCAGGACTCAAGCTTCTGAAGAATTTTTTTCTGATGGAACATATTTCCACTTCAGCTATAAAAAACCTCCAGTTTAAACCCCTGCACTTGTTTACACCTGAGAATAATGATGTACCTTATTCATTTGCTTTTGGAAAAGGTTATTTTTGTTTCAGCCAAAGCAACTATTTCTTTTTTCCTTTTTTTTT
>VYZM01014747.1:12297-71402 GCA_013398915.1 Dromas ardeola
TTTTTTTTTTTTTGTATTACAGCATCTTTGAAGTTAGAAGTTACCCTGTCTTTTTAAAGGGAGTTTCCTGTTAAAAAAAACTAAGAAAATTATATGCCTCAATCCAGCAGGACAATTTATTGTTGTTTATGTCTGCAGTGGACCTAACAGCAACACATAGAGCAGCAAGCTTTCTTTCTGGGAAAACCAAACAAATACTGTCCTCATTTTGTTAATGAACAGATAGATTTTTCAGAGTTCACCAAAAGTTAAACATTCTGAAAGAGACCAAAATGCACCAAACAGGCTTCTTAAAAATAATATGCGTTGGGAAAGGAGCAACTCAGAGAGTGCATTCATGTGAATACTGTTGTGAAAGCAATTTCTTAGAACAGATCTTTGCAATGGTTTTTCCACTTCTAAATGCTGATTGTTGTTTTTTTTAATGCAAATTTCTGTGGCATTAATTCTGGGAATTTGTCCAGTTAAACACATTCTTCCATTTAGCCCAAGAGCAAACTCTCGGCAGCAATTCTGAATTGTTTTTTATTTTAGCAAGATTGATGTGGAAACCTTTGTTTTGTTTTGAGAGATCCTTAGACCTATCGTGTGCAATGCGATGATATTTAACCTCAGAAATGCAGCTTTTTTGGAGCCAATGATGGGGCAAATAAATATTTACCCCTTGATTAAAATGAGGAAAATACCGTACGATTCAGGAACTTGGGCCCTTCTAGCTATCAACAATATTCTGTGTGCTCATTGCCCTCTCCTGGTTTCATCTGGTAATTTTGGGGGTTTAAAATATCCAAAACGGGTCTCCTGAGAACATTATGCATTCCTCCAACAGATTTTTTTTTCATTCTCCAGTTCAATATATCACTCATGAACGTGTTTTTTCAGGTAGTACAGATGACCTCTCCCACCAGCGTACTGGAAGCAGGCTAAGAAGCAGCACTGGAGTCAGAGCTGGTGAACTCAGTTTGGTCCTTGTGCTGTTGTGGTATTTGTCTGCGACACATATTTAGGGCAATCCAGGCAATTCCTGAATTTAAAAAAAAATGCTTTTGATAGCTCTGGGGAGATCTTATAGCAGCCTTCCAGTACCTAAATGGGGCCTACAGAAAAGATGGTGAGGGACTCTTTATCAGGGACTGTAGTGATAGGACAAGGAGTAACAGATTTAAACTGAAAGAGGGTAGATTTAGATTAGATATTAGGAAGAAATTCTTTACAATGAGGGTGGTGAGGCACTGGAACATGTTGCCCAGAGAAGCTGTGGATGCCCCATCCCTGGAAGTGTTCAAGGCCAGGCTGGATGGGGCTTTGAGCAGCCTGGTCTAGTGGGAGGTGTCCCTGCCCACGGCAGGGGGGTTGGAACTAGATGTTCTTTAAGGTCCCTTCCAACCCAAACCATTCTGTGATTCTATGATCATTACAGGTAGGGATGTCTCAGAGGGCAGAAATGTATGTTTCTGCATGAAACATGTGAGGCCCAGTTTTCGCAGCTTGTTCAGGGCAATGCCCAGGCAAGTTCTGAATACCTCAAGGGATGAAGATCCCGCATGCTTTCTGGACCCATTCAAGTGTTTTACCACCCTCATAGTAAAATATTTTTCTTAATATTAAGTCAGAATTTCCCATGTTCTAATTTGATGAACTTGTTCCTTAGAATAGGACCTTTCATTTCATAAAGGAGAAAAATGATGAAGGCAGAGTAAAAATAGAGGTAAAAACCATGATTGGTGCAGAAAAGGGGAATTTTAGTATGCAAAAAATATGACTATTGCCAAGTTTACATTAAAAAAACCCAGAAAATCTTTTTTTCACCAGGGTATAATTACCTTGTAGACTCACTACTGCTGGATAATATGGAGGGCACAATGCAGGAGTTGTGAACCGTATTGAGACAATAATGGAATACAGAACCCATAAGCATCTGTGAAACCCAGTGGTCTGAAAGCAGCTGTGCTCAGGAGGGCTGCAGCCTGATGACTTCTCCACGTTAGGAATACATTCCCAAGGTGGATGACCCCAGACACAGCCTGTTGGTATATGCCCCCCTAGCCATCCTGTGCCAGCAGAGACAACATTCATTAAGCAGGTGGCATACATAGTACCTGATTTTGAATTAGGATCCCTGTGGCCTGCATTTATTGTCCAGAAGAATGAGAAATTTTAAGTCAGCTTTCATGGCACGAGACAGAAAATACATTGGAAAGAGAAGTAGCACTGAGTCTGACTCCTCGCAAACAGTCTTACGTGGGAGTGTGGGATCTGATTTTCCATGTTGATAAATCTGAAGGAAATTTTCTTGGATCCCCATATAGTCTGAAGCTTCTTACTGGTATGTATAGCCTGTTGTATGTATCAGGTGTTTTCACCTGCACTCTCCACACCAAGGAAGTGGGAGGAACAGCCAGCTAACCAGGTGTCTTGCAAGGACACCTTCATAAGGGTCACATCAGCAGTAAGCCTGGGGATGCAACTGAGACGTAGTACTGGATCATCCCAGACTTTTCTGCTTTGAATGCAAGGCGCTGTGTTTTACAATGCAAGATCTAATTCCTCATATATGGCATTTTTAATTTACCAAATCCCCAGTTACTCGATCTGTTAGAACAATTACATGAAGGTCTACAATTATTTAAGCAAAGTTTTGGATCTCTCAAATTCATAGACTCTCACAAACATGCTGATACAGTGTTGTCCTGAAAGCCAGAATATTGGGACATTCTTGAAACTTCACTTTTCCTTTAGCTATGTTATTTATTAATCTACTCCATTTGAAGATAACTCCATTCAGATCCTGAATTGTCGAGGAGGAATGTTGGTGGTTCTGGGACCTCCCAGGCATCAGAGAAGTCTTTAACTTGTGATGGGATGAGACTTAAACTGAATGTTTAGACTAAGGAATTTGTCTAAAATAACTTAATAGTGCTCCCAAAATAATCTGTCTGCCAGATTTAGCAGACATTCTGGTAGGTTTTAGTGGAAATGTCCACATCCTGAAATCTGGCTTTTATATAACATGGTAACATTAAAAGGGCTTAGAACTTTTGGTTGTCCTTACAGCTAAAGAAATAGTGATTGTTAGTGTACTAGGTAACGTACACTAGTAGCTAGGCATCATATGCTATGTTGTACTAGGTAGATCTGCAATCAGATTATAAAAGAGGCTACATCATGTGTCAGGTAGAGGCAGTGAATATCTAAGGCACATCAGTATTTTTAAGTTCAAGGTGAGAGAATTCTGTAGTTTAAATTAAAAAGAAAAAGATATTCCAGGAGTGGATACACTTACATTATTCTTTATATGTCTACACACTTTTTTTTTTCCAGAACAGGTCCAAATTCATTAAAAACTTCATGGCTTTTAAGGAGAGAGAATGTGTGTAAACTGTTAGAAAGGTAAGCATGACTTTTTCTTTCCTTTAGTAAATCTTCATGTTTGTACAGTAGTTTTTCTACTGAGGGTCAGGGTACAGTTTTAATTTCTACCAAGGCAGTAACGTTCCCTGGTGAAACCAACTCAAATTCATCATCCAGAGACTTTGTGTGGTTTCACATCTGTTTCCCACTTTTTTTCTACTGTGTATAAAGTTCATAAGCTAAATTGGCTTTTATCATCATCATCTTGCCATTTATTCTTTGATAAGGTAGTCCTTTGCTTCTTTCCTCTTAGCTTCAGGGCTGTGTGTGGGGTGGGGATGATCAACCAATTTGATTTTTCAAATGGTACCACCAAATTAATAATTGGACAGAGATTTTTAATTATACTTCTAAACCACTACATTTTTCATGGCATTTTGTGCTCTAAGCTCATTTCTAAGTGATATGATTTGTTTAACTACGATCAGAAATCCTGCTGGAGATTGAAAAGTAGCAAATATTTTTCTTCTGGAAAAGATTTTTAATGTATTTAGGAAACCATAAATGTAAAGCAATTTTAAATGGAGAGCTGGAGGTTAGCTAAAGCAATACAAGAGAATAGGTGAGAATCAGTATCTTAAATGCAGCCCAGAAGAAGTTAGACCATATACGGTCATCTCTCCCTGACTCTTTGAAAGTATACTGCTATAAAATACTGCACTATATGGTGATAATAACTCAGTGGGTGACAGCTTTCTTTTGAGTCACTGTTAACTAACCCTGTTGTCCAGCACAAAGAAAGGAAGTACTGTGTTGCTCGAGGTACAGTATGTTACATGAGATGAGGGTAGAATTGAGGTTTAAATAACTTGCAGCCATTATATATCTGAAATGTTTGTGAAAGAAAGGATGTTAGCCTTGGCATAAAAGCCAAGTGATAATATACACTAACAACACCACCCATGTAACAACTACATCCAAGTAAACTCCCCTTAATACTTGCATCATATTGATTGACACAAAAAATAATTTATTTTCTTGTCAAAATAACATACTTACCATGTATAAGTGAACAAACAGAATTTTGCAGGACTGATGTGCCAGGAGTATTTATAATTCACATATTCTTCACCTAGATGAATAAATTCAAATTGATAACTTAGCACAATTGTCAAACAATTGCATCCTGAAATGTCCCCAGCCAAAATTAAATTAAAGATTTTTTATATAATCAAAACCAGACATTACTCTATACAGAGCTTTAATTATACCTGTAAATAGTACTTAGATTTTTTTGGAGCTCCTGGCAATCTGATGGTCTGTGATTTCTCATCAAGATGATTCTATGCTCCTGGCTCAATTGTGGTTATCCCACATAGAAATTTTCTCTGAACTGTTCATCTGTTTTAGGACATAAGGTATTGTGTATTCTATTTTTTTTCCTTCAGTTCTTTTTTTTCTGGCTACTCTTTTGAATAATTCACTCCAAGTGTGCATCGCTGTTAAGCCATCCTATCAAACCCACTTTGTCCCAGCTAAATGGACATGATTCTTCCATTGTTCTGTACTACCCTGCTGACAATCCCCTTCCCACAATTTGACACTGAAGGGTGCCACAGCTGGTGGCCCTGCCACTCCAGACTTTTAGTCAGTGTGAAGCACGTCCAACATACAAACTAAAGCACTAGTTGCTTTAGTTGACTGCCCAATTTTACAGGAAAAGAACATTATTCCCAAATATTATTATAGTTTACAGTCAAAGTAAAGATGAGATATTATTTGTGCAGCAAAACACACATTATTTAGCTCGATCTACAAGGATGAGGTGGGGAAACTCTCCAATAAATAACATGAAGCAAGAAATGTTGGATCACGTAGTCTTGTACTAGCATAGCTGTCATGCTTTAGCCTCATTCCAGGACAGGATGTGATGCCATATACGTATGGATAAGTTTCTCTTCTTTCCTTGCATATGGGGAAAAGAGGTATGGAGGCAGGAAAACCAGAAAAGTTGAAGTGGTCAGTTTTCATTAAAAGTAGGTACTACATTATGTCTAAGACAAGTGAATAAATCATACGGATTCCCACAGCCGACACTGTTCCCCACATCCTCCTCCTAGAGAAACTGACATGTTACGGTCTAGACAAGTGGTCTGTGAAGTGGGTGGGGAACTGGCTGACAGGCTGCATCCAGAAGGTGGTCGTCAATAGCTCCTTTTCAAACTGGCAACCTGTCACAAGTGGGGTCCGCCAGGGTTCACTACTGACCCAACACTGTTTACTATCTTCATAAGTGATCTCGATGATGGGGTCAAGTGTATCCTGACAAAGTTTCCTGGTGATAACAAACTGAGTGGGGAAGTGGACACTTTGGAAGGAAGTGCCACCCTGTGGGAAGACCTAGGTAGGCTGGAAGAGTGGGCTAGCAACAATATTATGAAGTTCAACAAGGACAAGCGTAAGGTCTTGTACCTGGGAAAGCATAATCCAGGAGCACAGCACAAGCTGGGATCTACCTGGCTGGGGAGAAGCTCTGTGGAAAGGGACCTGGGGGCCCTAGTGGACAACAAGCTCAATATGAATGAACAGTGTGCTGCTGCAGCAAAGAAAGCCATGATGGATTGCCTCAACAAGGACGGGCATCAGCAGTAGAGATAAAGAAGTCATTATGCCGCTCGACTCAGCAGTTGTCAAGCCATATCTGGAATACTGTGTTCAGTTTTGGTCCCTACTATAAAAAAAAGAGTGGACAGGCTGGAGAAGGTCCAGAGAAGGGCCACAAAGAGATCAAAGGACTTGGAAGCCTGCCATATGAGGACAGGCTGAGAGAACAGGGTTTGTTGAGCCTCGAGAAAAGAAGGCTTAGGGGAGAACTTATCACTATGTTCCAGTATTTCAAGGGCAGCTACGAAGAAGATGGAGACTCCCTTTTTACAAGGAGTCACATGGAAAAGATGAGGGGTAATGGGTACAAGTTACTCTTGGGGAGATTCAGATTGGACACAAGAGAACAATTTTTCACAATGAGAACAATCAGCCATTGCTATAATCTCCCCAGGGAAATGGTAGACTCACCATCATTGGACACACTTAAGATTCAGCTGGACAGGGTCCTGGGCCATCTTGTCTAGACCATGGTGCTGCCCAGAAAGGTTGGACCAGATGATCCTTGAGGTTCCATCCAACCTGGTATTCTATGATTCTACAATTCTATGATTCTATGGTCATTTTATACAACAGACAGTAATTCAGTTGCTAAGTAAAAGTACTATATAGCAATTCCATTATTCATGTGCATTTAGAAAGTGTTTCTGTTACAGTTTCAGTAAGAGTTGAAGGCAGAAAAATCCCTGACCTGAATTGTCACTGTATTTTAATAAAGCAATTCTTTTGATTGTAAGCATTCTGGCAAAACAGACAAATAGCAACTGTACTGCTATGAAATGTAAAAGGTTGACAGCCATATAAATTGTCTTTTCCTCCAGCAGAAGAATTCATAGCAGCATCTTCTCAATGCTTAGTCAATTCCCCCCGACCTGCAGGACTGAATTAAAAGTTTGTACTTGATATACTGCATTTCTCTTTGTGTGCCAGTACGCGCTAAAAACTTATTTCATATATACATTGAGTGACCCAGTACAAATCATGGCTCAGTAGGAAACTCTCAGGCAAGTTTCTCTAGGGCAGCAGCACTCTTGAAACATATTGACTAAAAATATCATTTTTCTTTTTCAAAAGTACCTTTTTCTGATTTCCTCCTATCACTAAGTTTTACTCTAGTCCTGTTTTGAGAAATAACAAAGTTCTGAAAAGGCAAGAAAAAAGGAGACTAGGAAAAACAAATATCTAGAATCAAATAGATGAGGACTGCAAACCGCTTCTTGTGAAAACGTTAATGTGCTTCAAAAAAGCAATTAAATGTGAAAGCATTTCCCTGTTTATTTCACCATACTTCAGGGTCCAGTGCAGCCACAATGTGTTTGCATTGCATATATAATTTTTAACCTTCAGAAGTTTCCCAATAGCAGATTTTTCTGCCTCCTTGCCCACAAGATACACTGGATTTTATTGCTCATAGTCTGTGTAAAGCTCAGGCCATTAAGTATTAAGGGGCTGCTACAGGAAGGATTACTAGTCCCAAGAGTTCAGAACTTGTTTTAAAGTCTGTAGTTTCCGTAGTTGCCTTCAGAATTCCTTTCTTTACAATACTTGTTATAGGTGTAATCTCAAACAGATGCTGATTTTTCTGTGATGTGTTGTAACAGATTGAATCTGATGTGCTTCAACCACCACTGTTCACAACAGATGATTGCTTTTTTCAGCCAAGATCTGACACTGTAAATTGCCTTCCACGCCTGAAGTACAGTACAACTCCCTTAATCCTTTTTATTTTACCTGTATGCTCATTCCAGATTTGGCACTCCAGCAGAGAAATGGATCTTTTATGGTACAGATTGACTGGGTAAGTTACAGGCAGGTGACCACTGTGTAAGACTAGTTCTGTATGTACCAATACATATATTTTCTTTTGCCATAAATAACTGCATCTGTGGCTGTTTGCATTGCCTCATAATGTCAGGAGTCTGCAAGTTCCCAAGTTACCCTTCCTCCTTCTCCTCACGCTCTCTCCCTCTCCCCCTCTTTCTTTCTTCATCCCTCTCTTTTTCATACACACAAGAACACACACACGCATATCCATACATATCTGGCTGCGGCCTTTGCTTAGATGATTAAGTTGCTGTGGATACAATATTTATTTTATTTTATTTGTATTTCCTTTCCATTTAATCTTCAGACATGGTTCACTCTATGAGTTTGCGTAATGTTTTCTGGAAAGTGAGAGAAGGATGTGGAGAAATTTGCTGGAAAAAAGAACATGAAGATTATCTTCACAAATACTCAACACTAGTAAATTGTAAGTTTTATACCACATTCCAATCACAAATTGTTGTCACTTTGCATTACATAATGTCACAGCACACAGTAGAATAGCAAATTGGGCCTTATGGCAAGCACCTCTTTGTACAGCTAGGACATATGATAGTGTACATTTGTACTGGGTGTCCATGGCAATGTTTTTGCAAGGGTGGGACTGCAGAGGTGCCCTCTGTGAGAAGAGACCAGGGGCTGCCCCATGCCAGCCACAGACATTCCAGCAGCCTCCAGTGAACCCCCCACAGGACACAGCTGAGCCCCTCAGCCACACTGGCGGTGCCTCTGGGAAAGGGTATTTAAGAAAGGACAGAAAATTCCACAGAGAGAGAGAAGGAAAGAACAAAAAGAGTGAGAAACAGCAGAGGGAAACATCAAGGTCAGAGAAGGAGGAGGTACTCTGCTCCATGGCAGAGTAGGTATTCCCAGCAGGCTATGAGGAACCCATGAAGAGGACCCACGCTGGAGCAGGGGAATTGTGTGAGGAGGAAGGATCAGCAGATAGACAACTGCTGTGTACTGACTGCAACCCCCCTGTGCCACTCGGGGTGGGATAGAGGAGTTAGGAGTGAAGGAATTAATATAGCCCTGGGAAAGAAGGGTAGGAAGGTCCTTTATTGATTGTCTTTGTTTCTCACCATCTGAATCTATTTTAATTGGCAATAAAATAAATTAATTTTCCCCAAGTCAAGTCTGTTTTGCCCATGGCAGCAACAGGTAAGCAACAACCCCATCTTTATCTCAACCCTTGAAATTTTTTAACCTATTTTCTCTGCCAGTCCTGGTGGAGGTGGGTGGTGAGCAGCTGGGTGGGAGTTTGGCTGTTAGCCAAGGCTAATCCACCACAATGTATTACTGTATTATGGCGGTACGCAGAAGTCTCAGTTGTCATTAGATGAGGACTGACCCTTGACTCTAAAGATTATAGAGGAAGACCACCCGGGAGCAAGACCCAGAACCCTTGTGCCACACGCTTGTGAATCAGCTACACAGTCACCAGACTTTCTGATGGTCTAACACATGTCATTGGGAAAAAATAAAACCTTGACATAAAGAAACACCAAGCTTAATTGGTACCTCCTGTAACGAGTAGTTACTGATTTACATTGCAGCTTTCAAAAAACTGGACCCCATGGAGTTTCTGTGTTGAGACACTGCAGTCAGGATAACTCTAGCAGCAATGAGCACTCATCACTGCTTTTAAAAATCGGTACAGGAAGGGTTGCTTTCTCTTCAATTTTCTTTAGTGAATAGCAACACATCACAAGAAAATGTGACTCTACTGAGATCATGACAATGTAAGTGAAAGCTGGATTTCGTTTGAAGAGGATTTCAGGGCCAGGCAACAAGTCAAATGAGGTCTTTCCTCTGTATTGTCAAGTTATTTTCAGCTGTCTTTATGTCCTTATTGAAAAAAATAGGGAACGTGAGCTGCTGAGACCAATCCGTAAACAGGGGCACTCTTCCTATGCCCACCCTGCCACTCATCTTGTCCTCAGGGACAGGGTTTCCTTTCCTTAACATCAAATGGAGTCCAGTGCAGCTTTAAACAAAATCTACTTAAAGCACCAAAGAAAGAAGAATGGCTCATACTGGATTTGTTTCCTTGGATTTTATGTTTTCAATTAAAAAAACAAAACCCCAAAGTCTATGCTTAAAGCTTCATTCTAAGTGTATTCAAAGTGCATGCCCTCAGTGGCTGGGGATGAAAACAGTTTTCTCTTAGGGGGCACTGGGCTGGCTGCCTGTGTTGCTACTTTTTTGGGAATAGTTGTGCACTCAGGAAATCAGTTCACCGACTCTTGTAACAATCTGCCTTTAATCTGCCGAAAAAGAGAACAAGCTAAGATACGTTATACTTCTCATCTTTCTCTTTATGACAGGTGTATCAGCATGAGCAGTTTATCTTTTTGTTCAATCGGTATTTATTGTTTCAGACACCTGTTGCCTTAGGGCTGCTGTATAAGTCCATTAAACTGTGTTGCATACTAATGCCCTATTTTCATGTGAGGTTGCAAGTTCATTACACCAGGATGTTTTTCATAGCTTCTACTGTGACAGTAAGAGTGCCTATACCTCAGTTTAAACATGTAAATAATTGTTCATCTGAGTAGTGATGGGTTTTGGCAAGAGGAGTTGCCTTAATATTTCACAATATAAAAAAAGTAAAAAATGCTCAATGAAATATATGTAAAATCTTTTTGTTTACCCAGCTGGACAAGGCCTTTGTTAGAAATTGTTTGAAGTGGATGGATACTGATGTAATTTTGGAAAATGCATTAAACAGGGAAAAATGTTTTTCTTTTATTATAAGTCAATACCAGGAGGGAAGGAAATACAGTAAAATTTGCCGTAAGCAGTCTCTCAGGGGAACAACAAAAATTGACTGCTTAATGGACATGGCCTTCTAATAAATTTGGAGAAGAATTTATTGGATTTTTTAGGGATATTCAGAGGCTGTTTGTAGACAGAGCTGTCTGATAAAGTTTGTATTTTGTATAGGTTTTATGTGTAATTTTATTAAGGAGAATATTTAGTCATAAAAGAAGTCTCTCTCTTAATAATCAACACTTTGATTTAGTAATTGTTCTGTAACAAAAAATCTTGCATAGAGTAACGTGCTGAAATATGTGGTTTCCCATGTGATTAGTTACTGTTTTCTAAATATGTTTTTTATTAAACCTTCAGTATCCTTTTCCCTTGAGCTGTATTTCACAGTGAGGCTACTTGAAGGGACTGCTAGGGTCTCTGCTTGTCCTTTGAATAGCCAAGTGTTTTCCAAAACAGGAAAATGTTTTATTAAGCAATAGTGAGGTCAGGCATAAAATGACAGTGGCTTCTGACTGACTGGCTTTATGTGGTTGAGGGAAGCTGGACCCTATTCTTGATGAGAAGAAGCTGTGGAAGTGATAACCTACACAGAAGTTTTCCTGTGAAGTATCGCCAGGAGCTGTCATGCTGCACTCGATAGGATAAATGACTCAACGATACAGAGTATTAACAATCTTACACTGAGGATTTTGATCTGTTAACAATATAGAATATGTTTGTAAATAAAATTCTGTGCAGTTACACTGTATATTTCAGGTTCTTCATAATGTATGGGAGGATTACACTTCCAAAGGGCCTGTGATGTATCAAAGTGACTCCAGGTTCCATGGTTTTAGTCAGGCAGACAACTGCACAGAAGGTTACTCCTAATTGATAGCCATTTAATATTTTACTAATGGCAGCATATCACTACGATCAGCAACTTTCAATTGATGAGTAAGTCCCTGTATGTCATGGCCATAGAAGAGAGAAAACTTGCCCTGTCAAGCTTACAGTTCAGCCGTGTGATTAGAGGCAAAAGGCACGAGCGGAGAATTCTTGTCAGAGATAGTATTCTTAAAACCCCAGCTATCTGAGCGTGTGAGGATCTCTGCTTGCATTGAAAAACCAAATAACTTCTGATCTTAGGACTCTGCTGAATACTGGCCTGTTGGCTCACTGTAGCAATAGGGAGTATGGAACACTGGTCATTTGGTCGAATTTACACACAGTGAATCTGGGACTACATTTGTACCTCCCCTTACTGGCCACCAAGGAGTGCTTTTCCACTAAGAAGGCAAATAAGGAGAGCTCAAAACTGATACTTTGCTAAAGTTAAATCCCATGATTTTTAAACTGTAGAGGCAAGTCATCACTTTGACATAACAAAAATGGCACTAACTAGAGTAAGAAGTTATTTTCAAATGCTTGCCTCCAGGAAGGAGTTGTCCTTTGTAAAAACAATGAAGATGTTTTTGTGCAGCTTATTTTGTAGGGAGGTTACACCTTACATGGACTCAATATTTTTAAAATGCAATGTTTTATCTTTAGGCTTTAGACAGTTGCTGTATCTCAGGGGGTACATAAAAGGAGAAGAAATATAAACATTTAACAAGAGCTGATTTGGAATAGGAGGAGGTAAGAGATAGCAAGTGGCAGGAATTTCTGGCCTGGTGTTGCTTTAGACACTAATAGAACATGTTCATTACATTGGTTTTGACTTCAAGCAAGTTTTCTTGTGTGTATTTCACTATTTTGTTTGCAACCATGCAGCTATAAGATTAAATGGAAAATAAGGAGGTGATCGGTGACAACCCACGTGGCTTCACTAAGGGCAAATCATGCCTGGCAAATTTGATGGCCTTCTACAACAGTGTTGCAGCATTGGTGGATAAGGTGGATAGCAAGTGACATCATCTACCTGGACATGTGCAAAGCATTTGACACTACCCAGCATGACATCTTTGTCTCCAAATTGGAGAGACATGGATTTGACGGACGGACCACTGAGTGGGTAAGGAATTTGCTGGGTGGCCACACTCAAAGAGTTGCAGTTAATGGCTCAATATCCAAGTGGCAACCAGTGATGAGTGGCGTTCCTCAGGGTCTGGGGCCAGTACTATTTAACATCTTTGCTGGTGACATGGACATTGGGATTGAGTGCACCCTTAGCAAGTTTGCTGATGACACCAAGCTGTGTGGCGCAGTTGAGACACTGGAGGGAAGGGATGCCATCCAGAGGGACCTGGACAGGCTTGAGAAGTGGGCCCATGCAAACCTCAAGTTCAACAAGGTCAAGTGCAAGGTCCTGCATGTGGGTTGGGGCAAACCCAAGCAGAAATACAGGCTGAGTGGGGAATGGATTGAGAGCAGCTCTGAGGAGAAGGACTTGGCAGTGTTGGTTGATGAGAAAGTCAACATGAGTCGGCAATGTGGGCTGGCAGCCCAGAAAGTCAATTATATCCTGAGCTGCATCAAAAGAAGGGTGGCTAGCCGGTCAAGGGAGGTGATTCTTCCCCTCTACTCTGCTCTGGAGAGACACCACCTGGAGTAATGCATCCAGCTCTGAGGCCCCCAACGTAAGAAGGACATGGACTTGTTAGAGAGAGTCCAGAGGAGGACCATGAAGATGATCAGAGGGCTGGAGCACGTCTCCTGTGAAGACAGGTTGAGAGAGTTGGGGCTGTTCAGCCCGGAGAAGAGAAGGCTTCCTAGAGACCTTATAGCAGCCTTCCAGTACTTAAAGGGGGCCTGCAGGAAAGGAGGAACTCTTTATCAGGGAGTGTAGTGATAGGACAAGGGGTAACAATTTTAAACTGAAAGAGGATAGATTTAGATTAGATATTAGGAAGAAATTCTTTACTTTGAGGGTGGTGAAACACTGGCACAAGTTGCCCTGGGAGACTGTGGATGCCCCATCCCTGGAAGTGTTCAAGATCAGGTTGGACGGAGCTTTAAGCAGCCTGGTCTAGTGGAAGGAGTCCCTGCCCATGGCAGGGGGGTTGGAACTAGATGATTTTTAAGGTCCCTTCCAACTCTAACCATTCTATGGTTCTATGATACATCTAGGAAAGCCAGACTGTGAAACAGCTTGACTTTCAGAAATCAACTGTGGAAAGATTATGAAAACTGGATGTAATGCAAAACTCAAATAACACGAGAAAAGAACTCTTAAGAAACAGCATGAAACCCGTGGTGCTGTTAAGTGCCTCCAGTGGTTACACTGGAGCTGCAGCAGTTTGCCCCATGGAGGATATAGCCCACAACTTTTAACTTGGTAATTTCCCTTTAAGGATCAGATAAACAAAAATATCAATGACCTTGGCAACATGACCTGAGTGTCTTAGTTTCACTAGGATGAACTGTTCTTGGAAAAAATTCTCCCCTGTCTGAGTCACAAACAGGTTTTTCCTTCTGGAGTAGGAATTTGTGCTGTTCTTCCCACTTATCTCTTCCCAGTCAGCAACACAGGCGAATTCCAGCTTGCTAGTCTGGCATTTCGATTTCTGTAGGATCTTCTCATGCCAGTGTAAAAGGTTTCACATTTTTTTGTAACATTCTTTCGAAACAGAACTGCTCCACAGCACCTTGCTAGAGTCCAGTAGCTAGACTTTGAAAACTCTATGGGGTTTTGCCTTGGTTCACAAAATGGACGAAAGTAAATTCTCTTCATAGTGGCACATAACATAAAGAGAGGCTTGTAAGCAATGATTGCAGAAGTCATTATATGTAGGCTTTAAGAATACAGTGGTAGGGATATTCATGTGAGGAAAAAGATGATGGCTACCATGCCATTTAGACTTCTGTTATATTGCCAATAATTGATGTTTTTACCTTCTGTTGAACAAAAGATGTAAAAATGGATGTATTGTTCAGAACAAACTTAATTTAGTGGCTTTCTCTGTGTTTCTTTTGGTCTTTCTTTCCACAGGCACATAAACTCCCCTCCCAGAAAGAAATCATGCAGGTATTTCACATACGTTTGAGACAGTGAATGCTGATGGCAGTCCTTTTAATCATTAGTGAAGTGTCCTGAGCAGTCAATGATATGGAGGATGCAGAGCTGATGCCTCCCTCAGGTCACAGGAACTGTGGTTTGAACACTCTGAAGCAAAGAATATCTCCCTACTCAGCAGGGTAGAAGGTATTGAGATGGATCTGCTCTCAATCCCTTGGCCTAACACTGCCTTGTTACAGAAACTGGTGATGTTCACCATCAAGTTGGAAAGTCCTTCTGTCCCAGTAGCTGTCAATGTATTTTGATCAGAGAAGGTTAAGTGTGAATAGACAGTGGTCGTTCCTTGGAACTTGCCTGCCCCAGTGATAGGACACTGATATAACAAGTAGGTAATGTTGGTTCATGCCTTTGCCCTGCATCAGGCTGAAAGGATTTTTACTGGGGTTTCTGATCTCTTCATCTGACCTTCAGTAACACCATTTTCTCCAGAACAAAGGAACCATACGCTGGCATGAGCTTATTCTGTATTACACCACTTTGAAATAGCTTTTAGCAGCAGTACACCAGCCAAAAATAATTACGGTGAATTCTCCATTATCTGACGGAAAGTAACAAACATTTTCCCAATAGTAGAAAAACACGGATGATGCAAGTACTGGGAGCAGTCACGGAACCAGTTCTCATAAGACTGGCCAGACCTAGGAGTATCTCTGCACTGCACCCCTCTGACACTCCAAACTGGAGGAGGATTTACTCATTCCCACACAGTGCCCGACCTGAACTGACTCTCTGAGTGCACCACATTGCAACAGAGCTAACAAGCTTTCTAGGAATCCAGAGTGCTCTGCAGCATAGTAGGAACAAGATCATGATTAATATGTCATGAACACAAGTGCATAAAATCTGCTGGCCTCATGCTGGCAAAGAACAGCCCCTTGGATGTACCTCCAGAGGGTCCCACGGTACTGGTTTGGCATGCATGGTGCGGAGACAACAGGTCTGGCTCTCCACTGAGATAATCCCAGTCCAAGCCTATGCTATATTCTGTGTAAAAACTGCTGCAATACTCCTGTGTTCTGCCCCAAGGTAATAAGTCAAGGAGCCTGGATGGGTTCTTGCACAGCCAGCTGCACTGTCTTATCTTCTGTGGCACAGCCAATCAGTGGTACGGATCCACTACTCACAAAGAGTCAAGTGAGGAATATATGGAGAAATGTATTATGCTTATGCCACTTGGTTTCTTGATGCTTGCTGTCTTGCCACCTGCAAGGAGGATATGTGAGTCAAACAGCACTCTGTTGTCCGTGAAACCTTGATACAATGCTATTGCTCTCTTTTTACCTTTCACAACACCCTCAAGCATCTTGAAGGCAAAGCTGCAAGAGTCTACCACTGGCAATCCATGCTCACAGAAGTAGCAGAGAGAATGATGGAAGGTGAGAAGGAAAAAAACAGATGTGAAAGCAAGACAAAAGTAATCCAGCTTGAGAGTATATCCAAAAGTGCCAAACTAATATGCTGTCTGAGACTTATACAGTCAGAGAACTTCCATGTTTCGTTAATAGACTCAAAACTTTTCATCATGGTATTGTACTTATAGTATAAGTGATGCCAAGCCAATAAGAAAATGAGCCCCATTTTCACCTCTAAAAAAATGCCGAAGTTGAAAATGCAAATGAGTCATAGTCTTTTTACAGTTGGCAGCTACCTATTACAAGGTGGTTAATATTTTTCTTCTTTATAATACAAGCAACCTCAAGATAAAGTAATAGTAATGAGTTACAACATGGTCTGAGCTACACTGCAAGTTTCTTTAGTAACACAATAAAATAAAAAAAAAACCAAAACCAAACAAATGCAGTATTTGCCATTAAAAAATTGTAAAACAAACTATGGAGATATGATTTGCAAAATTTTCAGCTGGATTTCCAAACAACGTAAACTTTTCTAAATCATTTGACCATGCAATATTCTTTAAAAATAACCTCACATGCCCTGTTAAATCTTTATTGACAGCATTCAAATCACAGTGCACAGTGAAGCTAAAGTGAAACGGCTGATAAAACAACTCAATAGGAAAACAATAGGACTGAGCACAGTCTTGCGTCTTACTGAATATATGTCAATTAAAAAATAGGTTTCATTTATAGGCAGTTTCTCCTTTACAGGTACCTCCCAAAGCAGGCAAAAAAAATTCTACTTTTCAAATGGCTGATGGAAGTTCCTGTTTAATTCTGGTTAATACCCAAGCGCACTGTTCATATACAGTTAGAAGCAGAGCATAGAAGTCTGCTGTAGAATTAAGGACGAGAAAAACTACAAGGAGATAAAGAGACACAGAAACGTGGTGTCCATACAGTTTGTGAACAATTCAACAAAAGGCAACTATAAATTCCTGCCTGGAGTGTCTAGCTAATATTACAGGTACCTGCAGCCAAGTCCAGAAAAAAAACAGAGCAAACAAACAATATAACCAGATTGCCTGCAAAATGAACTGAAATACTGTTCTAAATCCTTTATTTTTTGTTATTAATATTACTGTTTGTGTCTCCCTCCTGCAGCTCTTGGCAAATATTGAACTTAAGATATTTGCAAAAACAGTTGGTTCTTCCCACCTCATCCGTGCCTTTTCTTAACCCCCGAAATCATTAAGCATTGTGTTGCTTGCTGAAATCCTGTTTATTAACGCTGCTTTGTTACGTGGGTATTTTCAAGTTTTTAAAGGAACTTTTTGTTCCTGCAGAGCAAAGTCTCCTTTTGTCCTGCTGCAGCCAAGTTAGCCAAGGTGCTGATAGCCCCCTGCAGTGAAGGAACATGAGGAGAGAGAAAAACTGGGGGAAACAGAACAGTCTCTTCAACCGTCAACATTTATTTAAATGTAATCACGAAATTTGGCTGTTCCTTGGGCCATGTGGTGTCTGCCCATTCTGCAGGGTGGGGCTGGAATTACTGCTGGCATGAATTTGTTTGGCCTCTTATTTTCATAACCCTTCAGAGCCACACAAGGGGAAAACAAGAGGCCACATAAGTACATTCGAGGGCTAAATGTTTGTCTGGCATGCTTGCATCATACAGGACTTGGAAGGGCCGAGGAAATCCTCTGAGTTTAGGGAATGTGAAGTGAGCTGCTTAGTTTAATGTTCAGACAGAGGGCTGAGGAGGATACAAGAAGGGAAAATACTCATGCAGGTACTGAGAAGGGACAATATGTGGGGGATCAACTTCAGAGGAGAAAATGGGTAATGTTTTCCCATTAATATTTTCCATTATTATGGCTTGAAATCCACTTATAGCAAGAAGAATAATAGGTGTCTTTGCTCCGTGAGGCTTCCCCTCTAACAGGAAAGGAATGCGCCCCTTCATTTCATCCAACTCTCTGATTTCCGGAAGGCTTTTGTGACCACTTTTATTCCCCTGCAGACCCTTTGGTTTGTCCTGTAGCCTCTTGGCCCCTACCTTCTCAGCAACCTCGTTGTATAGCCCTCACCTCATCTCTTTGCAGCTCCCCTCCTCATACTTAGCCAGATCGGTCGTGTTCCCCACTTCTCCTGATCAGCCTGTAAGAAAGAGAGGTAGGCAGCTGCTGCTCCTGCTTCTCAGCAGGCAGGAAGGATGACTTAAACAGGTGATGCCAATTGGAAATGTCTCCCATGCAATGTCTTCAACTCCCCTGCTTCTCTCCAGCAGCAAAAAGTGAGTACAAAAACATGAGAAGGATGGAAAATCCTAGAGAACTTGTGGGACGTGTTGGTATCCAGAGAGGCTGAGAGAAATATGGGAGAGAAAGTAGCAGAAATACTGAAGGAGAACTGAAAGTGTTTTTCACATGGGTGAATTTGGAGTTCAATACAGTGCTTCCAGTTACAGGTTACTCACATGTATCGAATAGTAAATGGATATGTGCCTGAAGAAAACAAGCATCTAAAAGAGTATCCCTGATAAAGATGAATGGGAAGTGTAAGGTGTTTGGGAACACGAACATACAACTGAAATAGATGAGTGCCTGAGAAAGGAGAGAGAAAATGCTCAAACAGTAGAGCTGGCCAATGAAGACAAAAGGAAGAGCATGCTGAAAACTGAAATGAGAGGGAAAGCAAACCAAGGGAAAAGAGAGAAGTGCATGAAGAAGGAAGTTGGCACTGGCAGGTTTGCCATAGGAAAAGAAAACAGCATTGGAGAAGTCAAGTGTTAGGAGGATATAGATTATAAATGGAAAGTGATACAGAAAAAAGTGAGAGACAAGGAAAGATTACAAAATGGAAAAGGAACGAGGAGGCAGACAGAAGAAAAGGAGATAGTGACTGATGTGACAGTGACAGATGCTTACACTTCCTATTAATACAAAGGCACTGCTGATCTTGCAAAGTGCCCACCCTCTGCTTCTCAAACCAAGATTTTGCTTGATCTCTTTCAGAATATAAATCTATGTTCTCAGGAAAGGCTTCAGCGGATGTTTTACATGTTTGGCATATGTTTGTTCTGATGCCTTGACAGACTGCACACTGGAGGCCTTCATGTGTTTTCAGACCCATCTGAAGACTGGAGTATCTCTGACTTTCTTCACTGCTTGGTTGAATGCGGAGAGATTTTAGATCCCATGTCACATTTATAATATGCAGCTGTTGTTTTAGTGACATCTTGGCTTAGAAGTACAGGATAAAAACTGGTCTAAGTGCAGTTCTTCTCTTTTTTTGGCTGTAATTAAATTCTGGATCTTGCTTAAGAGGGATTTTTAAGGAGGAACTGGAAATCAGTCCTTTCTGCTGGCATTATTGCTGGCTTACTTAATTTCCAATGGAGTTAATGGATGGAAAAAGACAAAGGACAGGAAATCACTTGTAGCTGTTCTACTTGGAGACCCATTTTGGGGGGGGGGATACTGTGAAGAAATTGGAAGTAAGAGGCTGGTAGGTAAAAAAAAATATAAAATCTTTAACATGTAACTGCATATAGAAATGCTAGGGGTTTAAGTCACTGAGGCTTAAATCCCTGTGGGGACCACTTAGGAAGAATTATGTGACTCATAGATTTTTAGAGCCAGAAGGGATCAACAGATTGTTAGTTTGACCTACTGTGTAACATGGTCATAGTATTTCATCCAGCTAATTTTGCAGCTAGCCTAAAGCTTGTCTTTCCCTAAGTCAGGTGGACTTGATTTGGAGATTTGAGGGGACAAAGAACTCAATGCACCAGTTAACAGTTTGTCCTCTGGTGGTTTATTCCTTGTTGTTTTAAAACTGTTGGGTTTATATTTAACTGCATTTTATACAGCTTCAGCTTCTTTTTTTGTTGTTGTTTCGCTAAGCTTTCTCTGCTTTATTGGAGGCCTTCATTACCTATTTCTTACTTGATGTGAAAGATGCTTATGAATTGAAGGGTGTATGCTAGGTACAAAAGGTGTGTGAAATAAAGGACGTTCTCTGTCCAGAATGCAGTAATATGAGTGACGGGTAGGGTGAACATCTGTTCTCAAGAAAATTGCCTCATTTTGAAGTATACTGTGTGTATCTGGGCTGCCCTGCAGCTGATGTGTTGCTGTTCCAGTTTGCATCTAGGTATTGACGCTAGCAGTCTATGGACACCGGCTCATCGATGGCTCTGCAGTACAATAGCAGGGTAGAGCGGGCTGCCCTGGAGACAAGGTGATTCCAGCTCTTGTGACAGCTTTTGGCAATGGTGGTTGCCTATGTGGGATGTAACGAGAAGCGAGAGAGTGTGAAATGGCAGACTGCGTGAGGCTGCAATGAGTCAGCCACTCCGAGGGGGCTGGAAGAAATGTATAGTCTGTATAGAGGAGCGTTGGGCTGCCCTGAGCTGGAGGCGAGGAGTTCGGATTTCTGCAAATCCAATTCATCTGATGTTCTTGGCAGTCAGGGGAGGAAACTCGCAGCAGAGAGCTCTGGTGTGTGGGGAGTGATGACTCTCAGGCTGCCTTCTGGGAAGGCAGGCCAACAAACGTGGTTACCATGTACTGCAACAACAGTCCTGAAGAGGGAGCGTAAACTAATAGTAGTATCCAGGGCAATATAAATTGCCTCCTTTGTGATGGAGTGAGCAGTCTATGACTAAGGGCTAAAGTACTGCACAACCATGCACAGGAAAAATTTACGTGTAGGTGCCTGTCATAACTAATGATTTTACCCCTTTTCGCCAAGAGAGAGAAATTCAATGCGTCAATTAAAATTCTTCTTCATGCAAGAATTTTTCCGGGAAGTTCAGCGTCTCACAATCTTCATGCTGCAGTTTATTCTTCTGTTGCTTCTTCTAAGTCATGGGTTTCTTCTTTTTGTGTCCAAACATGAGGATCCTTGCCACCCCCCCTATTGCATTTTGGAGTTTCAAAATTCAGCCTCAGAATTTCTCTTTCTCTTGTTAATGGTACTAATTCAGAGGGTTTGACATTTCTCCTACCAATCTCTGTTACTGAGAAGTATTATCAGAGGTATTGTAGGAGAATAATTGTGAGGTAAATGAGTTTTGGGGAAAAAAAGCACTAGGTATTTTCAGGTGATCACACAGTGAAATGTCATTAATGCTGTGTAATTTGCTTGGAGTAGTGCAGCCTTGGAATGTATGTCAGTATTTCACTGTGTGAAAAATTATTGTTGCTTCAGCTGCAGCCATATCCATCTCCCTGGGAAGACTTCCAGCTTCAAAGGGAAATCTGGTTGTACATGTTTGAACTGTGTTTTTAGCTGCAACATAATCTTTTCTGTCTTCTGGCTGTCCATTAGAAATGGTAATGAAAACATGGCACACGGTCCTTTCAGCCTCAGTGCAACCTTTCTCTGTCTCGGGAAAGAAAAGTTCCTCAACCCAGAGGGTAATTCAGTTAGTGACAACCTTTCAGACACTTTGAAGGTATGCCTTGTTGGAGTGCCTGCATGCTAGTCTGTAGAGTAAGGTAAAAGGATGGCACCTACCAAGGCAATGTCAAAAAATAAACACACTGGTATCCTAACTAGTGCCTTCACAACAACTGAATCATATTAAACACAGATTGATTTCATGAGCTGAATAGTCAAGTTCTTAAATCTTCAGTTACCAAAACATGTTGTCATAAGAAAGTCTTCGGTGAACCTAGCATAACTGCTTAACAGACAGCAGAAAAGAAACACTGGTAATGGGAAAGCCATATAACAAACATTTCTGAACTTTCAGAAAAGCAAACTAGAAAGTAAAAATAATGTATAATGAAATGGACTTCCCTCATTTATTTTCTCTCCGTGAGCAAATGAGCTATAATAAACAGTAAAAATAAAGAAGTCCTAGCAATTGACGACCTCTCACCTTCACCCCATCCAAGCTGCTTTTTAAGGCATTTTTCATACTCTTGGTTTGTTTATTGTTCCTCTGCTGTTTCCAAGTTGACCTTCAGATAGGATCCCACCCAGAATTTTGCAGGAAGGAAAATAGGGCAACAGAAGCAAAAGAGTTATTAGCTGGAATGATGGTTACAAAAATATGTGCAAAGTAATTATATCAGGACTGTTCCTGTCTTGCTCAGATACAAATATTTTTATTGATGTTTGTCTCAGACCCTTTGGGAAATTTTCAGACACATTGATATCCTATGAAAAAATTCTGTATTATTTCTTATATTTTCTCATGGCTTCTCTATGACCCTTCCTGTTGTTCCAGGATGCCCTGTTTGGAAAATATTAAGGCCATCATCATTATCATTGATTAAGTAATACAGAAAAAAAAAAAAAAGAGTAGACTATGTTTTTCTCCATATAAATGCTTCCTAATTGCATATATACATGAAATGTAAATTACTTCATATAATACTCCCTAGAACAGGCTTTATCTTGTCCGTTATGTGATTTAGTCTGGCTTAAAGGAGATACACAATGGAAAGCAATTCACTACTTCTTGTTTTCTTCCTATGGGAAAAGTAATTCCTGTGTGTTTTGTTTGTATTTTATCTAGTCAACAAGGGCTGATGATGGAGTACTGAAAAGATACAAACCAAAAGAGATTAAAGGCAATTTGGTACCATGCAACTTAAAGTAGCACAGAGATCTGTACCAGTCAGATGCAGTAAACCATATGTATGGCATATACAGAACCTATTTTCTTTTCAGTCATTTTACTTTCAGTTAAGCGTCTTCAAACTTTCTGAAATGAATGGCATATTCTTCAGACAGTGCCTGCTACCAGAGTGGTAAGGCCTGATATTTATAGTTAATACCAAGGGAAGGTATGCAGAAAGGCTCCTGCTTATACTTATTATAAACATCCTATATATCCTATAACATCCAAGGTCAGCTAAACTTGGTATGTACCAGGTTGGAGGGTCAGAAGCAGAAAAGCGTAGAGGGGTCCCACCTGCAGGGAGGAGCGGACAGGGCAGGTGACCCAAAACTGACCAACAGGGGTATTCCATCCCATCTGCCCCATGCTCAGTATAAAAGCTGAGGGATCAGAGAGTCATCTCTCTCTCTTCAACGGCCAGCCTCCAAGGAGGAACCTTTCTGTTCGTCTGCCTTTGATCCCGATCCATGCATCCCTGTATCCCTTTCCTGAGTTCAGTTCCCACCTGTCACTGAGTCCAATCTGGGACTTTCCCAGATGTGATGTTGCCTGCTAGTGATGTGATCGTCATCCTGGGAGCTTGATATGGGTTGTATATACTGTATATATTTCATTATTTTATTATTAATATTATTATCTTTTTATTATTTTCTTATTAATATTTAATTAAAATAATTTAGTTTCTTTTTTTTCAATCCATAAGTCTCTCTCTCTCTCTCTCATTTACTTCTTTCCCCTGGGAGAAAAGTTAAAGAGAGCATCTGTCGTTNTAGCAAACATTTTTCGGGGTTGTCCACTTTTATTTTTCAAATATCTAAACATCTACACACCTACAAGCATACATACATACATAAAAAGCCAACCAGGACTTTTTAATATATTGTTTGTATGAATGGATTTATGAAAAAATCTACCAAGTTTTATATCCATCGTAACTTATTCAAAGACTAATCTATTTTATTGACTGTTTTTATAACATAAAATATATTCCATCACCATCACCTTGTTGATAATTTTTTGAAGGATTTAGGAAGGGGGGGGGGGGCTTTTAAATTGGAGTTGAAGTATTGTTTAGTTTGTTCCTCATTTCTAATAATCTGAAGGCACTTTTGTTTCTTCAAAGGAAAAAAGGATAAAGTGGTTTGGTTTTTTTTCCTAATAATCTTGTACTGTGAATACTTCTCTTGCCAGTTCCAGACATTTGCACTGATATCTGGGACGGCTTGTGTGGAAATAAGAGTCTTATCTGTCTACCACTAATGGATTCCACCTAAAATCTTACAATAGAGAAAAATATTTTTATATCTTCTGAAGACACATTGGTGAATGTAAGTTTTTACAAAATGCAAGCATATTTTTATAATTTTTCTGTTAGATCTATGAAGGTAAGGGTAACTTTAATCTTAGTACTTCCTGGTTATCAACTCTGTAACTTCAGTATTATTCTTTAGTATTTATGTCTGTCACCTGTAGTCCTCACAGTTTCATGTACCTCAAATAACTTGAAGCTGATAGTCTTGGGTGACAGAATCAGTGCTTAAGGTGAAATAACTTTTTCATGTATTTTTCCTGGCATCAAAGCATCCTGCAAATATGGGTAAAAAGCCAGTCTGTGTCTAAATTGTGTTGAAAGGTGAGTGCTCTGTGTCATGCTGACAATAAATTTAGCGCAATACAAATTATTTTTAACCCCTAAGGCTAGCTGAAGGTCAAATGCCATTTTCTTGTAATCCAAGTGTTATTCACTTGATAATCACCTTTTGCCATATATAGCATAAATCTGAATTAATTGTTTGGTGTACTGGTACTGCAGTGTCAGAAGGACTATTCTACTTTCACTTTTCTCCTTCACACACTGGTGTGTTGCAGTGCAACTCACTCAGATGAGACAACCTGGTTTTACTTCTCTGAAAGCCTTTTGTCATTTTCCTTTTTGTGTCTCAGTCTTGGGAATTAACGTGATTTAGAGAACTTGATAAAACTGCCAGAGGAGATGGTCAAAGAATGTGATGTGGGGTTGGAACTAGATTATCTTTGAGGTCCCTTCCAACCTAAACCATTCTATGACTCTGTGTTGTAACAACCCATTTATGAGGTTTGTTCCATGTCTGCCTCAGAAGCGTACCTGCCACACCAAAACTTTCAGTGTGAAACAGATACCAGAATTTGTTTACAGTAGATCTCTGTTGCTTAGCAGAATACAAGACGTTGCTCTTGCCAAGAGTCTAAGCAAGTGATGCCTGTTGTGCATTTTAAGGTTTTCAGTAATGGACAACTGAAATTTGTTATGCAGAAAATCATAGAATGGAAGAAGCACTGTGTGGATTTGCTCTTGACGCTGCCAGCAGAGAACACTTGCAATGGGAATGTTCGAACCAGTGGTGTTTCCTTGTAGCAATTATTTATCGTTTTTTCTGTAGAATTAATTTCCACGGAAAATATGAAGCTTACAAAAGTTAAATTTGGAACAATGTTGAAACAATTTGGCCAAAACCTGTGATTTTTTTCAATGAGAACAGTGCCTGAGTAGGAGATGGAATTAGGGCTCTTCATGCTCTTATTCGTCTTGTTGCCTGGCCTTCCCGACGAGGCCATTTGCCCCTTCAAGAGGGGAAGGGGTTTGAGAGAGAAGACCCTGCCCGTGGATGCAGAGCCTGAGTGGGGGCCCTTCCCAGGGAACAAATAGACTTTCCCTCCCACAGGTGCTTCTGCCTGGCAGGAAAAGACACGTTTTGCCCCAAGAGCTGGGGTCAGCCCAGGAGCTCCCCTTGCCCTGTCGGACCAGCCGCGACGAGAGGGGCCAGTGGCCCGGGGGCGACCGCGGAGCAGCCCCTTCTGCCCGCCCCCCCGGAACACAGGCTCCTCCCTCCTCTCTGTGACCAATCAGCGCCCGGGCCGCATGTTGACGCGTTGCCATGGCAACCCTGGGGGCGGGGATCGCGGGCCGCCCCCCTGCCAGACCACCGGACGCGGGGCCCGGCCTAAAAAGTAAAGGAAAAGGGTAAAAAAATCTAAATATACGGAGTGGGGGCTGGGAAACGTGTTCCAGGCGTGCTCACCCAACTTTGCTGTTCGACTCTTTCCTTCCATAAAGGGCAACCCGGACCGAAAGGCAACATGAGAGAAGCCCA
This sequence comes from Dromas ardeola, assembly GCA_013398915.1. Taxonomy (NCBI): domain Eukaryota; kingdom Metazoa; phylum Chordata; class Aves; order Charadriiformes; family Dromadidae; genus Dromas; species Dromas ardeola. The sequence goes on from VYZM01014747.1 coordinate 38,017, forward strand.
GGTCTTGTGAAAACTAGGGAATTTTGAGCCACTCGTTGGAGCGAAGGTAATGTTTAGGAAGGCACTGACAATGCGGTGCCTTGCACGGTCTCTTGAGTGTCGGATCTGAATAAGCTTGTGGGCTTTTTCAGGCTGGAGGGTGGAGGAATGGTTGGGTGCGGAGGCACTGTGGTTCTCCTTCAGTCCTGAAGCTGTAGTAAGTCTCCTGCCTAGCCAACAGGCATGGGCAGATGGGATCCTCTGGGGCTCAGGTCCCAGGTTTTCCGGTTTACATCTAATTTCCTTGTGGATCTCAGGTGGTAGTACTGATAACACCCCTGGCCTGAACCTCAGTAAGCCGAGGGATAAATAACATAGTCCCGTGTCCTGCCCTCATCCCACCACATCAGTGCTTGACACCAAAGTACCAGACAGCTGGATTCTGGCAGGGCTCAGAGGCCCAGTTATAAAGAAGTGAAAAGGTCAATGAGCGATGATCGGAGTGACTTTCTCCCTTCAGGCCAGCTAACTGGGTGTGTAATAGCGCTTACTGCAAAGATGATGTGTTTATTCTCTGGAATTCATTTCTGCAGAAATTTGCGTGGCAAAACAGCATTTATAAGGTCAGATGTTCTGATTTCCTAATTCCCCCCTTCACTTTTCGTGGGAAATGGACTGAGTTCATTTATGTGTGTGTTTCAATAGGCAGGAGAATACAATTGGAATCATCATGGGCATCTGTTTGGATACTGAAAGCTAGAAATGTTACTCTGTGTAGAAGATAACCTCACCTGGCCCATAACTACTGATTGTCCCATATAGGAGAAATTGCCTCTTTCAGTTCTATCCCTGGAAAATATGTGGTGCTGAACAGTAATGACAAGATTTACTAGAAAAGCCAGAATATTTTTTTTGGCTTGGAAAGCCAAGCGAAACAGAAAACTTAGTTGCCATTTCCAAGTGGTTGATCTTAAAGTTAATTACAAAATTTCTTCTTAAGATACTTCCAGTGAACTGGTTGCTGAAGTTATAAATTAATGCCATTGACTTCTTTGCAAAATTATTTATTTTTTAATTTAAATTTACTTTTCTATTTACGTAATTCCCTAGGACATTCATCTACAATAGAACGCATTGGTTTCTAACTAAATGAAATCACAGTTACACAATAAAGAGCTCAGACATACATGGGTTTTCATGTCTCTCCATTTAATCCACGTTATCTGGGGATATTTCAGCCTTCAATTCCATATGTATTTCTATTGGCTCATGGAATTTAATAATATTCTGTTAACTAAAGAATTATGAAACAGGACAATATAGACAGATACATAGATAACAGCTTCAAATATAAAGTGACAAAAAGACCACTGTTAAACATAACAATTTATAGAGTCACCAAGGCCCAGTGGTACCAGGTAAAACTTGATGAAGTTTGTCAGCCGTGTCCTCTCATATCAATTATAAATTACTGTTGATCTAATCTGGAGGGGAAAAACAATAATGTAAAAGAATGATGTTTTAAGATTTGTTACCAACAAGACCCTTAAAAATATGTGTTCTTCTACAAGTAGCCACCATTAGCCTTGTGCTATAACGATCTCAAGCCTCATGCTGGATACGATGAGTGTTTTCATAGTCCTGGTTTCCATAGAAGAGATTTAGTAGGTGGCCATTTTCTTTTTGTGTCACAACATCATGAATGTTCTGCAAAGTATTAGGAGATGCTGCATCGTTCATGCAAGATACAATGATGAGTATTTAATAACTTGTTAGGATTACCAACATTTCACAAAAGCAATGGAATGTCCAGAGTTTTGTTGTTCTAGCCACTTTCCACTTCAGATCATTTCATCTGCTTGTCTAGATTCCCTCTGTCAGTTCTCTGTTATTGTGGCTTTCTGCTCGTCATTTAGTTTTCATATTACCTTTAATAGCCGATGTATCTTAACTGAGTATAGGAATTGCCATGGTAATCAGATTATCTAGCTGAGTATCCTGTTCATAACAAAAGTAGCAAAAACCTCAGTTATGGAGTCACTCGTCAGCAGGACCACTTCCTTTCTATTGAAGGATTATTGAGGTTGACTTACACTGTAAAAGATGAGAACATTTATTCCTTCTGATTATTTTATCCTTCATAATGTAACTGTGGTAATGCAGATTATTGAGAAAAGTGTCTTTCCAGCACTGAATCACCCTACACTTCCAGTGACGGGCTCTCAGCACATGTACCTTGTCGTCCTTCTTCTGAGTTCCACTGACTTGTGTCAGTTTGTACAAGCTGACATGCCTGCCTTCTATTTTTTTGTGTCAGACTCATAACCAATTACGCATTTATCCATCCACCTATTTTTTCCCCCTAAAAGATCAGCCTACTGTCTTGAAATTATTACACAAATTGCATACTCACCATCAAAATCACTGGGAATCAGACAGATTCTGCACACATCAGTCCCAGATATGGAAATTTTGAACAAAGACACCTGAGCTAGGAAGTACATGTAGCTCACTTTGAGCTGTGTAAACTTACCTGCTTCAATGTCTGCTTGCTCTCACGCTTGTGTGCTGTGGGCAAGGTGAGCACACCCAGTCTGCTCATTATCTGGTGCATATCTGATATGCCCTCTATGATTTGGATAGTGTAAAGTATCACAGATTTACCACAGTAATTGACAATGATTAAGAATGTGGTGCACAGTATCCCCAGTGTCACCCAAATTGGGAAAGTGTCTATGCTGGTTTTTACACAAGAGTAAGTGTGGAGGCAGGGTAACATTATTCATTTAAAAAATGAAATGGGTGTGTTAAATAATTGTATGTGAGTAAAATTAAGGTAATCTTCACCCTGGTAAATTGTAATGCATCACTAAGTAAAATATGAAAAGTAAGAACCTTGTTCTTAGAGCATAAAGGATATTTAAGGCATTACTGGAGCAGGTCCAGAATTTAGAAATTCTGTCAAATTACATTTTTTTCAACTAAAAATGTTTCACTTTTCCCCTATATTTTAACTAGTGGCTGTCATAATTCCTTTGCATAAGGTTATGAGTTCAATCAAATCAAAGGAATTATTTCTTATGTTTGGGCTGAGGAGGACATAGTCACGTGAAAGAACTGCTGGGTCACTAGAACCAGTCTCCAGCTTTCTCTGGCAACACTGTCATAAACTTAAATAAATTTAATTAAATAAAATAACCTTAATTGTTGCATAATTATATGTAGGGTCTCCTCAGATGCCAAGTATATAGTGACTGCTATTGACATCCGTGAATTTTGGATTGACCCATAAAGTTTTAGGAAGGAAGTGAATCAGATCCAAAGAAAGACATGGGTGTTTTAATAAGTCAGAGAAAAATTACAAAAATCTTTGACTAGGTCGATTGTTTCATCACAGCAGACACCTTAAATAGTTCTTTATCAGAATCATATTGAAACCTCTGGGTTATATATTTTCCTTCTCTTACATTCTAATGAACCTTTGCACACATACACAGAGTAGTGACTTCCCTCTTGTGTAATTGATACAGGTGCATCATTGAAAGAAGTTTTAGTTTTGTCTAACTGACGCTTTAAACAGCGGGGGAAAATGTTTGTTAGAAAATTCCCAGACAGTTCTAGCCCAGTTGTATACATCAGAAAACAGTGGCTTTTTAACCTGGTATATTTCAGTTTGAGTATTCTTGCCTTGTTCTTTTAGCTGGCTGCATCCCTGTTTAATGAAAGCATAACCACCAGCCTCTGGGCTGCAGATAGTGTGGGGCAGAGGGTACTGCTACACGTGCAGCTGATCCTCTGATGGAACAAGCTTCATACTTGGATGTTTCTGGGCGTGCATTACTCATAAGATATTTAAGCCAGGCTGCTGTGATGTTAGATTTTACAGACTTACGAAGTCTTGAAGCTGCCAGAAATGGGGGTACATGCCAATATTTGTGTGTTCAGAGCTTGCAAATTGTTTCTTGAGATAGAAGGATGCATAAAAACATGGGTCATGCTGAGCTTTGCCAAGATAAAGTGTCCTGATGTAGAAAACTATGGATTTCCTACATCTCGATGGTCTTTATTTAAGTTTAGTCAAGTAATAGATTATTCTTCTCACATGACCGAAGGAAAAGATTAGTCTTTAGGACTAATCAAAGGAGACTCCTCCAGCCAGGAACTATGGAGAAAATGAAGTGCTGAGCTGGAAAAATGTGACAGTTTTAATGTGCGGTTAATTTGCTAAAAATATTGTTGGAAACATAAGAATATTTTTTTCTTTTATCTTTCAGTGAAAAACAGATCCAACAGTAAGATACTACAAATTATCCAATATTTTTGTCTGACTTATGTTTGAGTACTTTGCCTTAACAGATTTCTAAAATGATTTATAATTGAGCAGTACAAAACAACATTTAGCACAACAGAAAATACAGCTTAAGATGTTGGTTTAATTTCATTTGCTGTCCCTTAAAGAATAACGGGAAGCCTCATAGAAAACATTTTATTTGGAAAGAGCCTGAAGCAAGTCTTTTTGGCATTCAACACAGGATGTCAGTTTGGTCCTTTCTGACACCTCTTTTATATGTAAATATAATGAAAACACAGTAAAAGGGAGAAAAAAGACTTACCTTTACCTTGACTATAAAGTTAGGGAACAGCCTTAGAAAATCCTGTGACCGGACTGATTTAGTGTTGGGGTGCTAGAAAATCTAGATTAATTTCCTTTTTTTTTCTCTGATTTGCTGTGTTATGCTCAGCAGATTAGTTCATCTCTCTCTTTCTGTATCTTTTGTCCTCTTAGACTGAGTTGTTGTCCTTTGCCTTTTTACACAGTCCTGCTCAGACTGAGAAACCAGGATCTCTGGGTATTATTGTAGTGCAAGAAGTTGCTGCTTGTTGCTTCTCATTTAAAGCTATTTGAGTCGTTTGTAATTTATGTAACAGTAACATTGGGTATTACAATTGAGATAACTTTTCTTTTAGAATACTTGTGAATTAGTCCAGTTTACATGAATCGCCTTTATTAAATGACCCACATAACAACAATGGCAATGTCACAAACAAAGCGTATGAATTCAAGCACTGAGTGATGAACAGGCATGATGAGTATACAACATGGAATGTAGCATTGAAGGCAAACAGAGGGAAAACTTCTCAGCCTTAAGTGGGGGGGTTGTGTAAATAAGGGCTTACACAGCCAGGAACACTTTAATTAAGAGCTCTTAATACTGGATTAACCAGTATATTTTTGCAAGCTAAAATCAGTTTATTCTTTTCGACGCTGACAGCCTGATCCGTAGCTGGGCTTTCACCGTGCTGTTATATTTGAATGCCACCATTTTGGAGCCATATGTTTCCTGCTTGTTTTATTGTATCTCTGTGGCCTGTCACACACTTCCTCAGGCAGAGCAACCCACACAGACATTCTCATAACTCTGTTAGGCGAGTCTTGATTTTGTAAGCACTCTCCAATTACAGATAACCTCTCCAAAGAGCCTCCTGGATGTAAGCCAGTGCCACCTCAAGAAACTACTCCATATAAATCCTTTTCATAGCTTTGTCAAGCACTGTTTTAAAAATAGTAAAGGAATCAGTTGTTCCCACTGTTTTATTTTGCTTGTTTACAGTCCTCCCTCCTAAACCCAGATGTGAAAATTGTCTCTGCCTTTAGAGGGAGTCAAGCATGTCCAAGGGGTATTTCTTTGAGATGTATAAGCTTGAAAGTTCTGTGACCTTTGTTTCAGCTCTGTGTTTATCTGGCACAAGGATTTATCTTGTCCGTTTCTGTGCTGGCAGATGGTAATGGCGACAGTAAGCCAACCACACAGTTTAAATGGAGTTTACAGTCTGATACAGCTGCACATGGAGAGGCTGTGATATCAGTCAGCATTCATAAGCTATATATAAACAGATTCCCCAAACTGTCACAACTGTTCCTGTATTTTGTCCATTGAATAAGCACAGTTGTGTCCTGGCAGCAGCAGGCTTCATGCAATGTGCTCTTCCACAAGGTAAACTCTGTTTTTTTCATCTGGGAGGTCTCCATGTGGAATTCTAGCTAAGTCAAAGACAGTAGTGTTGAGGATTCATTGGAAACAGCCAATTTAATCCCCCAGCTAGCTCAAGTATGTTTTGTTCAATTCAGTCAAGGAATCCAGGCTTATAAAAATGACCTTATAATGGGTTTTGAGGAATTGTTTACATGAGAGAATCAAGAGAGATGAAAAACAGAGAGGGTCACTCTTTAGAAATGGGCTGCATACAGGAAATAGGAAACGTATGTGTCAACTTTGCTTCCAAGTTCCAACACTGACATGAAAGAAGACATAAAGAAGGCCATTTCAGGGAAGAAGTTTCCACTTGCCTGTATAGGTTGAATCACACATGGCAGCTAAGAGAAGGCAGCGTTACTGAAGCATGGATAATAATGCTATTGTTGCAATTTCTGGTTAGGATAAGCTTAAAAAGAGTGCGTAAGAATTCCAGTTTCTTCTTCAGGACAAGAAGATAAAAGATGTACTGAGCTATTTGCACTCATGTCATTCTGTTCTATTTTGGATAAAGTGAAGCTCTCAGCCTGATGCTGAGCTAGCTGTAGTATTTCACTTGCTTTTAATTAAATTGAACTCATCCATTAGTTGCAGGTGCTTTGTCACTGCAGTTCATGAGATTGTTTTTTAACTATTGTACACAGTGGAACTGCAGAGGAGAGAAATGTTTTCCCACAGCTATATACAATGATCAACCATACCTTCCCACCTTATGAAATAACGTTGCAACTTTTTCAAAGGGAAAAGTTAAGAAAGTTTTATGTTTTGAAAAGAAATGTTAAATCCCAATCCTGATTTACTTCCACATCTTTACCGCTGAGCTTGAGAAAAGAAGATTTGAACTGCTCATATGCCTTTTCATTTCACACTGAATTTATAGGAAGTTTCCAAATAACAACGGTCAACTTGGCAGGAATAAATGTAGACCAAATGGTGTAATCCCCACAAGGAAGCATAATTCTCTTATGAAGTATTTACAATAGCAAGCTTGGATAGCCAACAATAGGTTATATTGTTAATAGGTTGTTTATAGCATCTTTTATTGACTGATTCATTCTTAATAGTAACAGATTTAGTCACCTAACGTTCTTCATGTGGCAGGCAGTTCAATGTCCACTGTTGCTTTAAGAATCCTCTCAGGTAGCAGAAGGTATCATTCTGGCATAAATCAATAAATAGGATGTAAATAGGACCTTGCAAAGTTCAGAAGTTCCGTGAAATGTAGTTGAACTTTCTGATGCTCCCTTCCTCTGACCCTCCAATAACCCGTATCTCCCCTGCCTTCATGACCCTTTAATGTTTCCCTGGCTCTCCATTCCCTTCATCCTCCTAAAGAGCTTGGCTACTTCCCAACTTGGATTCATCCAACAGGACACCCTCCTTGGAAACTGTCCCAGTCTTTGAAAGGGCCTTGCAGTAGAGTAGCCTCAATGCTAGTTTACAAAATTAAATTTCACACACTGTTGAACGATTCACCTAACATGCACGATCTGATCAAAACTGGCAAACTTGTGGTTGTGGCAAGTTGTGGTACAAAGTGATCAGCCTTCTGGAAAGTTAAGATGAGAAAATCTAGGCCATCTATAAGCAAAACAGGCAAAAGGCTTTGGGATTTGTTGCACAAATAGCTTTTGTAATACTTTCTACACAGTTCGCAAATTTTTTTTGCATTAAGGGAACATTGCTGGTGAGGGCAAAAATGATTTCTTTAAGATGGGATAGCACCAGTTTGAAGCCAGCTAACTGCCCAAGTATTATTAATTGCTACTGTCCAAACTGCTTGTAACCTTTATCTCTTTGTTAGTTTGTAGCATGTTTTTCCACTAGATATTTCACAATTATACATTGTGTAGGAGTCAGAACAAAAAAAGTTTTTTTTGATATCTGAAATAAAAATTCCAGTGCTACAGTTTTGTGTGTCCTTTAATATACATTATACGCTTATCTGATAGCTTCAGACACGAGAGGATGCTACAGCCTTTTACTGTACTATATTTTTCCACAGACTGCAGTTATCTAATAAAGTTTTAGCAGAGGTGTTAACTTTGAGTGCAAAGTATAATGTCCCTCAAGAATTTTATTTTTAACAGCACTTGTTCACAGAGATTTGTTCCAGTACAAATCACAGATTGGCTCTGATGGTCTTTACACCTTCCAATTCGTGTACAAACAAATCTGAGCTTCACAGGAGATTTTGTAAAATGAGAAAGTGTCACAGGTGTCCTTGGAATATGCAACTTTGTGGATATTTAAGCAAGCGGTGTGAATGCAGCAATCTAAACATCTTTGTATGCCTGGCAAGAGGATGACTAATTGTGTGAACCTGATGACAACTTATTTTTTCACTACTGCCCATGTCCTTAAGGTATGCCCTAGAATATTTATGAGACACTAGAATCAGCCCAGTATTTCTCAGTGATACAGGCAAACATTAAGTATGACATCTCAAAGTTAATGACAAAACTGTGCCCTCGCCCTTGGGCATAGTGAAATTTGGCCCCTGGGTTTAGAGGTGGGAGTGATAAGGGTGAAAAGGCTGCTGAGTGGGAGCAAAGTCTACCACGGTGCCATGAAAAAAGAGCAGTTAAGAGCAGATCCAGGTTGGTTGGTGGCAGCAGAGAAAGTGACCTGACACGGGTCAGTGGATCTCTGGGTAGGTAACTTCCTAAGAAGTTTGGAAGGGTTGAGATAAAGTTTGGAATATTCAGTAAGGGCAAGGTGACTCTTAAGTCAAAGGAAGAGCTGCCATCACCAGAACAGTGGCCATTATACCTTCACCCTATCTTTGGTGGCAAAATAAGCAATAACCATCTGTTTCTTCTATTATAGATAAAGTAGGCAATGGCTACCTTGCTGTCCTTGGCAGTCTCCTGTCTATGCAACCTCTTCCTTGCTTATAACTAAAGCTAGCCTGCTAGTTAATTTAGTATTCTTGCAATAAAACAACAGCCTCTACCATAGCATGCTTACAGTCTGAATTTTATTTTCTGATCCGTGGAGGACTAGCACAAAAGATTGTCTCTGTGAGAAATGAACATTTACGTGATACAATACAAAGTTATCTCTATACAAGGATGGATTGCAAATTGAAAAATTGAAATATGTTTAGGAATGTCTTCTGGAGACTAAACAAATATAGTGCCTGTATCTTCTCCTCATATGGCATGTGCTTCATCTGCCAAATCATCTCAGTAGCCCTTATTGATAAACTTGCTCCATTTTATTAATATCTCTCCTGTACTGGGAGAATCAAGACTGGTCAGAAAATTTGAGACACTCACTCACAAATGCTGAGTAAAGGGGCCTAATAATTTCCATCAGTGTACAGACTGGGAACGTTTTCCTTGCTGACCATCCCTTTGGAGATTGGACATTAACATCTCTCTACTAAGTGACTTATTTTCATTTCCCTCGAGACAGGGAAATTATGTTTAACTATCAACAGAAATGGCTTAGAAATTAATGACTGTGTTAGAAATACCAGTTCTGTCAATAACTGAAAAGAAAGCATGTTGATTATTCTTGAAACCATATGTATGTCAGCAGCTTCAATCCTTGCAAACCCATTGTCTTTCATGGCCTTCATGACTTTACACCCTCTGAGACTAGAATTTCAGATTTACATTGTTCAGCTTATCATTAGGGGTAGAATATATTTGATGTTATTTGTCTGCTATTTAAAAATCACAGAATCACAGAATTGTAGGTGCTGGAAGGGACCTTCAGAGATCATCTAGTCCAATGATCATGTCAAAGTGTGTTCACCTAGAGCAGGTTGGACATGATCACATCCAGGTGGGTTTTGAGTATCTCCAGAGAAGGAGACTCCACCACCTCTGTGGCCAGCCTGTTCCAGTGCTCTGTCACCCTCAAAGTAAAGAAGTTGAAAATATAACAGTATATATAAAGTATAAAGATGTAACAGAGTAGTAAGGTAAACTGATCCTTGTGATAAGCCACTGGATGGTAACCTTAGCAAAAGAGATAGTGTTTATTAATATGTGCTGATTTAATTTGTTTCAGGTTCATGTAAAACCAAAAGGCAAAAAACAAACACACAGAAAACCTCTTTCCCTACTGGAATGTCCATTAGGCACAGTTTTCCAGCTGTAAAGTCTGTAGTATATTCCGGCCCATGAAACTGAATTAAGAAGATTGAGCATCATACTGAATAACAGACTTTTCCAAGACTTTTATGTGTAGGGTACAGAAGTTTCTTGAAATGTTGTACACTTCATGGAAACAAATGTCAAGAAAAAGAATGTGAACAAAACCTGTAACGCTCTGCCAAGTGCTGGAGAGGCCCCTGCTATTGTTTCTAATACCTTGCCTTCAGAGCAGGTTTCACCATCTAGCGTGTCAGATCTTCCCAGAATTTTGCCCGAAGTAGTACATCTAGAAGCTGGACCCCAGCTTCTAGGTCGCCAGAAAAGGCGACCAGGCACTGCAATAATATCAAAACGGTCAGACACTTCAAACATGTCTCGGATGCCACTGAATCGGCCCGTCATCCCACCAAGAAGACCTGGCTTCAGGGTATGCTATATCTGCGGCAGAGAATTTGGGTCACAGTCTATTTCTATACATGAGCCCCAGTGCCTAGAGAAGTGGCACATTGAAAACAGTCAGCTACCAAGGCATCTCAGAAGAGTGGAGCCCAGGAAACCTGAGGTGCTTACTGGTGGTTCCTGTATGCGTACCCCTGAAAATGAGGCAGCTTATCACAGTGCTCAAGCCCAGCTCCTGCCCTGTGGAAACTGTGGACGAACCTTCCTTCCTGACCGTCTCATTGTGCACCAAAAGAGTTGCAGGGGAGGTAGCAGCGGTGTGGGGATGGCAAGCTCTAGCCCCCGTAAACCTTGTAAAGGCCCAAGCTCTGTGTCTGGCTCAGCACGTGATGATCCATCCAAGACCTCTCAAGGAAAGAGAGAAGTTGCGCCAGCCATGTTAGATAAGGTAAATTGCTAATCACATGCTGTTTGAAAGAGTGTGGATGCATTTTGACGCTAGGCACTCCAGGGGAGAGTGGGTTCCCATCAAATTTAAAATCACTTTCCTTCAGAATGATGTTTTGACTCCGTGCAAATGTTTCTCTGATGAATAGTAGGTAAAGGAAAGGGGAATACTGTGTGTGTAAGGGAAACTACTAATTCCTATCTCTTTTGGTTTTCCTGTTGAAAGGGAGTAGTTGGGTTCTCATACTCTGTGCTGCTGTGAAAGTTATGTCCCCAAAAGGGACCCTTGTGTGCTATAGTTCTCCAGGAGATTCTGTTGAGCAGCTTAGGCAAGCTTTAAATGTTACATGTTTTAGTAGGTTTTAGGTATTTTTATTTAGCTAATATGAAATACAATGTTTCGTTATCCTGTAAACACTCCAGTGATTTTCATTTTTTACCGTTATTCTTAACCTTGGCATGGAACACGAGTTTACTGAGGACTGCGTGTTCAAAGGCAGCAACTCGGAGTATAACAACAAAATAAGACTGCACATTTCTTTCCACTGAATTTGATTCAAGATCCAAGAATAAAGAAGCTGATTCACATTATCCAAAAGCTACACAAAGTTTTGGAAAATGGCATATTTTCTTCTGCATTTGTTTCTGCACAAGCTGTCTTTTGGCCAGGAGTTTTGTAAAAAGATAGATGTCTAAATTTAGGCCCAGTGTCTAAAATAAAAGCCTTTTTTTTTTTTTTTTCCCAGTGGGGGTTGGACTTCTGATTGCCTACATTACTTTTGAAAATGGGATGTAGCTTTCTCAGTCACCAAAGGAATGCAATGTTATGCAGAGCATTTCTAAAAGCATTTTAAAAGTCAAAGAATGCTGTATTTCAGTTTTGAAGCTGCTGAATATAATGGAGATAATAGCATTACCCTAACAAACATGAGAATGAAGACAATGATGTGAGGCATTTTTATATTGTGCTATTTGAGGCCACTAATTGATAGATATTGGCAAATTAGGTCCACTCCTCAGGTCTTTTATCAGGAAATTTCAAATTACTTACAAACAGTTCAAGGTGCATCTATAGCTATAGGAAAGGTGATGTTCTTGTTTTACACTACGTTGTAATATTTACCAAAGAACTGGTATTGCTTGAAAGGTGATTGTTCAATGAAAGGCATGGGTGTGAAGCAGAATTTACAAAACTCTGTGCTTCATCCATCACTCATAACTCTGTATGTTTATAAAAAAAAAAACAAAACAAAACAAAACAAAAGCAGGGCAGGGGGGGAATGTCCATAGTTATAATGTCATAAAAAACCCCCAGGTTTAGAGTGTGGTTTGGCATTGAGAGTTACTCTGTAAAAATGTTGCCCTCTTGCACAATATATCTGCTCCCTGTGTGGATTCAGTCACATCTGCTGACTTGTTGAACAACAACTTTATTACCACTTTTTACTTCTGTGAGCTCTGCAGAGCCAGAATGAAATGTGTTTGAATCTGTTCTTCTTTCTGTGTGAACTACAGGTTTCCTCATTTACTTCCAAGCAGTTACAGCTCATCAGTTACAGAATGAACTAATGAGGCTGTACAGCTTGCAGTTTGTGATTGACTCTGAAGGACTTTATTACTAACAGTGACTTTCAGGAAGGGATGATGGATTTTACCTCTCTGAGATCCTTTATTATTTTTAGAGCTGTCCTTTTGTACAGAGGTATGCGTTAAGGACAGAGATAGGAATGGAAAGAGTGAAAGAAATATCCTGTGATCCCAGGGGCTGTTCAGGACTGGCAGACTGCTTCTAAGATTAGTGGTCAAACGAAGCCTTTTTTCCATAGGTTTAAATTTTCTGTGTGAGGGTGTCCACCTCCAGTTGAAACGTCCACACATTGAAGGATGTTGAAAAGCACTAAGCTCATGGAAGTGCAGATGCACTACGAACAGGGACAAAGTCTGAGTCTCCTCTACAGTCTTCACCTTTTTCCAGCATATGGTTTTAATTTTGCTCACCTTACCAGCTACTCAGCTGCTAATTAATTCTGTTAAAGAATAGCAGTAGTGGAGTGAAAGGCAATCTGCTTTGGTCCTGGCAGGAAAGCATTTGGGTCAGTCCATGTCTTACTTAACAAGCCTATTCACTGTGACAGTGAATTATTTAAGTACCTGCTTAAAGTCCTGATTCAGCAAAATGTCAGCAGGAAGGAAAAACCAAAAAAAAACCCCAAACCTTATGTAAGTGTATTTAAGAACTGTAATGCTACTGTCAAATTAATTTATGCAATAACAGATGTCCTAAATTCAAAAGCTGGATTTTCCTCATTTTAAAAATAAAGATCTGACTGACTTGATGGTACACCACGTGAAGGGAATTATAACTTCAAAACTGCAAGCACTTTCCCCTGTGTGCCTCTGTCCTGGAGCTCTCTCTCCCTCAGCAAGTGCAGGATCAACTAGCCCAGCATCGTTACTGACAAACATTTACTCAGTTTGGTGTTAAATGCCTTTAGAGCTGGGGACTCAACCGCCTCTGTAAGCCATCTCTTCCACTAACTGTCCTCACTCTCAGAATGCATGAACACATCTGAGTTAATCATGTCTGGCTGTGTAAAACAAACAATAGTCTATGCTTAAGAGACTCTCACATCAGCTCACAGATTCTGTTTTGGATTCTGCTGTGATACCCCAGACAATGGAAGTGATGTCTGGGACTACTGGAATTCAGACTTGCACTAGAGCAGAGTGTGTCTTTTCTTTCATAGATCAAAATGTCTGCTACATGTAAGTGCGTATTAATTACTTGCTGTGGGTATATGTGCTACAGGTTTTTTGACAACAGATAACGCTGATCCTAAAATACTATCAGACGTGTCACTAGCATCTGGTGCTGCCATCTGCTGTTTTCTTCTTATCAAGTTAACGTCCTAAAAATAAGATTTCAGTGATCTTCCTTTACTATACTGTACTGCATTTTAACACAGCATAAGTCTTGAAAACTTGTGTAACAACAAAACATTGATGTTGTATCTTGCTCTAGCATAAATTCATCTAGTCACTTGGTAAAATTAAACCTTCAGATGCTGTGTGATTCTAACGAAGGTGGGAAGTCAATGATAAACTTTGCCTCAGCTGCAGCAGTTTTGAACATCTTAGGAGAATACTGACAAATGTATTTGCAAATACAGAAAGTTAGATGAGGATGGACAGTGACTGGATGGTTTGAGTGAATTTATTGAGTGTTGTCATTGAGAATAATTGAGCTTCCTGCCTTTCTGCTTTTACACAAATGCCATGTTTATTATACTGATGTATTTCTTTTACAAGATAGCACATCAGGAGTAAAAAAATGGAATATTCTAGTTCTTCCAGTGGAGTAAAATCTTTAATTACCTAGGTCATCTGGCAGAATCACCTTGCTGTTCAAGGAAATTTCATACACAGGCATACGACCAGTCGGAATGTTAGTCTGCTGTTGTGTCGGGGCAGTGGCTGAAAGCACTCCAGAAGGCTATGAAATGCACCCTTGGATGATTGTGGGAGCCACGCCACAGCTTGTCCCTGTCCCTTATGCAAAATGCCTTTTACTTTCCAGAGAAGAACATATGGAAAGGGCTGTTTTCACACAACACGATGCTGTTGCTACGTGTTTGTACCAATCTGTTCCTGAACCTCTGTTCCTTGGGTGATTCAAGCCTATGATGAGAGCTCTGGCCTAGAGCAGGAGGCCTCCTCTCCTCCCATCAAAATACGTGGATAATTAAACAAATAAGAAAGGTGGTGGTAGGTGCAGCCCTGGATGATAAATATTTATGGAGGGGAGTTTGGGAGTCAGTTTTATTGGGTGTACTTAAGAAGAAATTAAAAGCTTTGTGCAGCATGGGAGGATTTGACCTCATGTAACACCATAGCAGCAGCCTGGGGCTAACCTCAAGTAATGTCAGGTCTATTGAAAATACATAGTTGCATAGCCCTCTGAGCTAAATAACTTCATTCATGGTCACGCAGACATACTTAGCAGTCTTGGAGAAAAAAGAAAATACTGAGACACCAGAGGAAAGCCTAACTGCACTGTTAGGTATTTGTAGGTATTTTTATAATAACACATATCCTCAGGAACAGACCTTCCCTACAAGCCTTTTTAAAAGTGAAAAACAAAGCAGTGAGCAGACAGCCTAGCCACTGGCCTGTGAGTAGTTTGGGTTGGAAAATTGTGGTGATTCCAAAAATAGTTTAGTTTCAAACTGCAGGCCTCCAGATGTGACATTTGGGATAGGCACACTCTGAAGAGAAAAAGAAATGAAGGATAAATATCATCAGTTGTAGAAATTCCGGATAAAGCTTATGGTACCCCATATTCCCCAGTTAAGCAACAAAAGAGGTGTTACTACCAATTGTAAGGACATTCTCGTTTAGGTTTTATTTTTCAACTTTTTAACATGTGTGTATTTGCAGAGAAGGATTTGTGGGTATGATTTGATGTGTGGTGGTCCTTCAAACTCACTACGTTTCTGGAAAAAAATAGTTCCATCCTTAGAGTGATCTGATTCCTTTTAATGAATTCTGGTCTCTGCTATTGTTTCTGTACAGTTTTTGATTGTGGAAGTTACAAAACAGAAACATTTCTACTTGAACAGATTTTGTAAACATTTTTTCACCAAATAGGATTTAGTTATAAGTCAATCTCAATTGATAATTTTGGAAAACAGAATCCTCTATTTAGCTGTAGGCCTGGTTTTGCACAGTTGCAACCCAAAATCTACCTATAAATGCTCTGTCAGGATCTGGAGGGATCACAGAACTTCTCATTCAGTCTTTAGATTTTCAGGTGAGACTACCAAAAGGACCACCTCAGAACTGTGGAAATATGTCCAGATTGCACTGGATGGAGATCACTAACTTTTGTCTTGCAGGTCTCTGGCAGCTGTTCAGTAGTAGGACATCACAATGACTTTAGAACAGGTGTAATGGATTTGAATGAAGCAGTCAGAGATAAAAGGCTATCTCCATTCACTAAAGATGCCTTTACACCTAGCATATTTTAGAAAACCATTTCTAAAATGCTATAAGCCTAACCATAACAAGCACGCACACTGAAATGAATCCTCTGACCTCAAGAGCTTAGATTATAGTATCCTTACCTAAAGCTCTCCAGAGCCTATATAGTATCCTTACCTAAAGCTCTCCAGAGCCTACATAGAAACATGCTGTGCCCTCAAAAGACTCTGTATCCAGACCTAGAATCTTATCTCCAAATCAGACAAGGTAAATCTCAAGATCTGAAGGAAGTAGGCAAAAATCGATACTGAAAAATTAGAAGGCATTCTAAAAGCAGCTGTTGCTATATTGAGTTATGAATAGGAAGAGAAGGTTAAAAATATATATATGTAAAATACCTTGTTATCAAAGACAGCTAAGGACATTCCATTTGAAAGTTAAGAGGATGAAAATGTCCTTGGAAAGACTGTCTTTGGATACGTTATATTTAAATTCACTATGAGAACTTTCCAGATGAAGTCCAACTCTTCCCAGCAAAATTATGCTTTGTAGAGTAGTATTTCTTCATGTAATTGAGTTTACATGTGTGATACAGGAAAGAAAGCTTATGCAGATTGCTCACTAATGACATTTTCAGACTGTAACATAAATGTGAGAAGAGCTGCCCAGAATTTCTTGAATACGCTGATGGAGAGAGTCATAAATACTGGAACAGGTTACGCTTTGTCTTACACAGCAGCAGAGGAAAAAATGAAATCCCCACCTCCCTTGTTTGAGTGAGAAAGGCTTCCCGTGTTTGGTCTGGCATGGCTGTCCCTCTACCTTGTAGGAGGGCAGGGAATAGCTCATCTCTTACTGGTATTCTGCAGTCAGGAGCGCAGGAAGCACTGGCAGTTGTGAGACCCATCGGTTGTGCCTCAAAGTGCTGTCTCTGCAGTAGGTTTTTACACTGCTCCTGGAGCAGGGCTGGTACTGACACCACGCCTAGCCCAGGACGTGCCTAAGGACACAGTTGAGTCCATAATCTGCAATACCACAGTAATTATATATTTTTCAAGCTTAGAATATGTATTTGTGGGGTTTGGGGTTGAAGGATTTTTGTTGTTCGCCGAGCTGTTTTTTTCTGCGAACAAAAGCAGATCTGCAGTGCAGAAACAATGACTTGCTTTGGGTCCAGTTCTGCCCTGGCTGCAGTCACTGGCAATGGTCACTCTGAGGCCTTCAGGATAAACAAGCAGCAGTTCCGATTTTAACTCCCCTATCCTGAAATATCCTGGATTGGTTTTAATCCTTCAAGGCCAAGAATCCCACCAGCTAACTGATCTGTGGCAGAAGTAACATGGGGTTAGGGACCACAATCACAAGCCTGAGATGGCTGCCCTCACTGTCCAACTTAAGAGAGATGCTAAGGCTGGACACAGCTAAGTATGAATTAGGTGAAACACATGAATTTTCAGCCCACTGCCTGCAGAAGGAGGCTACCTGTTCCAGGTGGCCAGTTAATGAGGCAATGTCTCTTACAGGCTTCCAGACTGAATCCAGTCAAAACAAAACTGCTAGAAACAGTCAGTTACACTGATTTCACAGATATGAGTCAGTTACTTAATCTACATGATTGTTTTCATTCAAAGTTGTTCTGATTCAAAATTAATGTTGAAAACAACACTTATTCTTCTTCATAATTGTTATTTGCAGGCACAAGTGATAAGACGGCCACCAGTAGTGATTTGTTACATATGTGGGCATGAGTACGGAACAAAATCTATTAGCATCCATGAGCCACAATGCCTGAAAAAGTGGCACCAGGAGAATGACATGCTACCCAAGCATTTGAGAAGGCCAGAGCCCCAAAAGCCTGAAGTCAGTCCCATACAAGGTAAGCTGCAGACAAGTGAGGAAATGGGGGGAAGAAAGTGTGAGAAAGAAAAAAAAAAGAATTTTAAGCCGTAGCTTAATGATTTGCAAGTACTTCTTTCTCCATTTTACTCCAAAGAGAAGGTAGCTATCACGGCTTGTTTTAAGCTTTCTCGTAACTACCCTGTTCTCCTTTTGCGCTGCATCCATGAGAAGTAAGAGTAGTCATTGCCTTGCGGAACATGCCTCCTGGAACAGTCCTCCTTATGCGTCACAATGCACTGAATCAAAACACAAAAGATTAGCAACCTGCTTCACAGCTACATCACTACCTTTTGACTACTTCAATACTGTAGAAAGGCATATTTTAAAATGGGCAAAAGCACCCAATAATAGTGTGCAGACTTGACACATACAGTCATTAAATTAAAATACCCTTCAGGCAACATAGGACATAGGACAGATACTTCAGCCAGGTTTTACACCTGTAGTGTCGGTTACAAAAAAAGCATGATGCTAACACTTAGCAGTGGTAAACAGTGAGTGGCCTCAAAAATAGGAGTTCTGTGGTAAAATGAGAAATACAATACCAGATGCATGACCACTGGTAGAAAAGAAGGTATTTTTAAAACCTACGTATAACATATACTTGTTCAGGTTTTTATTAATATATGTTTATAGATAAAAATGCACTATCTTCTCCAATGAACATCCAGTGGATGTTAGCGGTGTCTTTTTATTTACAAGCCTTAGAAGCTTTCTTTGTGAGATATTATTACATAAACACAGTGGGAAAAAGTATATGTAGTCTAAAATAAATATTTTATTTCTGCCAATTATATGCGTTTGTGCTGTGGGTTCTGTTTTGTAAGACGCCTAGATCCCACTTCTTCAAACCAATGAAAATTGATGATCCTCAGCACCTGACAGAGCTGGACTCCCATACGTATCGCAAGGGTCTGTGCTCACTGTAGGACCAAAAGGAAATCTTATCTGTGCTTTGCCTGGAAGCCGCTCCCAGGACTTCCCCATTCCCACATAAAGTTATTTCACCATTTCAGCTGGATGCTTTCCCTGGCCCTGCCAGCTGGTATGAGATACTTTGGGCCAAGTCTGGATCACTTGCTCAGAAACAGTTAATTCACCCACTTTTTTTTTTTTTTTTAATATTCCCTATAATTTCCCACAGCTTCCCCTCATGTCTGGAAAAGTAGACAAATTCTCCTACAACTCACTGTGAAAGAGTCATACACTAGATCAGCTTACAGCAGTACAAAGAAATATGTCCCCAGAAGACACACGCAGAAGAGAAAAGGATCACTGGGAACACTAACCAGCTGTTCAAAATAATAATAATAACAGCACAAATAATATCAAATCAGGACTTGATTAGCAGATGCCAAGCAGCAGAGTTGAATCTGCAGTAAAAGATAGGTTCCAAAGCCATTTTCATTGTACTTGCTTTTTTTGTTGTTAAGCTCTTTTTAATTATTACATGTTGAGTGGTAAAAAAGATGGAGAAAATGAGAATTCCATCTGAAAGAAGAGGATGCAAAAGGACAAATCAGATTATTTTGAAATACCGTTATCTTATTTTGAAGGAGTGGAAGCAGAAAGACAACCGCTCTTTGAGAGAACAATCCAGCAGAAGGCTCCCAGATATGAATCAGAAAATTGTCTCATTTAAGCAATGAGTCATATCAGGCGCCGTGCATCTCCTATGTGGTGTTGTGTGCCCACGGTTCCCCAGGGGACACTGACCTGCTTCCAGCATCTGTCCCTAAATGCCTGCTGATGCAAGTCTGATCAGTTCTGTAGCTTGAGCTGAAATTGTTGTTCCCCCTGCAGTTGCCTCATGCTCCTGGCCTCAAGAAAATAATCTCAGTGTTGTTCTTTTTCCGTAAGACTTACTCTCGATCATCTGGTAAATGCTATAACTGACCTTGAGACCACATACACGTACTGCATGTCTCACAGTTTCTCAACTTAGGGAGGAGGGATTACCCCTGTTGTTGAATGGAACAGGCAACATTCAAAAAAAGCTCAGAAATATTAACTGCTTACATAAAACTTTTTATAACTTACATAAATCTTTTTCTGAAAACTCAAGTGTCACAGGAAGACAACCGCTGCCCTGATTACACAGTGTTTTGTTTGTGGAATGCCTAACACATGCCTGCAAGGAGAAAGTCATCTCTCTCTCCCTTTTTTTTTTATATTCAATAAACTTTCCAAAGTACAGAAAATACACATTCATTTCCTGCAAGCAAAGGGGATATTTGTCTCAGCCAAGAAAAGAAACACTACTTGGTTGCTCTTCTAACAAAAAGAACATTAGGAACAGGCATATTAAGAGATCTAAGGCTTATTGTGGTTATGTGAACCATTGGATATGAATCATATTAAAACTGTATGGGCCTTTAATGAAGAGCTCTATCATGTGCCAATGACAGAAACCATGGAATATTTTTAAATGTACAAATCCTTGTCTGCTGCTAACAGTTGAAAGACAAAACCAGGTTTTGGGACTTTTTTCTGTATTGTCTGTATTGTCATACCTTTTAAGAAGGGCAAAGCAAATACGTCTTTATATCGAGCCATGTAGATTTTTTTCTGCATGCACTTCAGATGAAAACTCCTAAGGTCTAAATCCAGTTATTAAGCAACCTACCTGGCTTTTTTGGAAATCAGTTTGAAACAACACTATGTGAAAGTCCATTTCAGGATGAAAGTCCATTTCAAGATGAAAGTAAACAAGACTTTTTTATACTCAAATGAAATCTTGAAAATACATTTGATGTGTTTTAAGAATGCTCCTGAGCTTTCAGAGCAGTCACTCTTCCCACAGTGGAAAATAACTGAGGGTAAGACTGGATTAGTGTTTAGATGACAATAGACGCATCAGTGCAATGACCTCACTGGAAGTTGTGGCTTAAGAGAACTGTAGGTTTTGTCTGTAAGGTTTTAGGCTTACCTAAGCTTTTCTCCACTTATTGGCAAAACTTGCATAGACTTCAACAGGAAGAAAATTGGGCCCCTTGTCCAGAGCAGTACAAAGAACATATTCTCAAGTACGATACGCTCCCGCCCATTGCCATGGTCAGATAACATATGCTCATTAAACAGAACTTGAAATAAAGCCAAGAAGTGAAATTTGCTGATAATAGTATGTATGCAAAGATGTTAATAATTAGCTGAGAATACATATCATAACACACAGCGTGATGTTTTCTCTGTACTTTCATACAATACAAAGTGATTCAGTTTGAAGTTAATTTAATTCAACCCCTGGGACAAAAAGCAGAGTCTTTTTTATACATTTTTTACTCTTTTGCTTCTTTCTTTTCTTTCTTTTTCATTTGCAAAAGCAATATGGTTTGGTTAAACTGAAAGGCTCAGTCAACAGGTATTTCCTGAAAATATTTTCCATAAAGAGTTGAATGTGGGTCTCCAGAATGAAAGCTGATACTTTCTTTTTTTAATTTTCCAGCCAAAGGTTTCTATGATCTTGATTCTTTAAATGAGGCTGCCTGGACCAGCGCCCAGAACCAGCTAGTTCCATGTGATATTTGTGGGCGTACTTTTCTTCCAGACAGACTGGTCGTCCACCAGCGGTCCTGTAAACCGAAACCAGCAACGTGAAGTGGATGTAACACACACGAATATATATGCCTGCATGCCCACACACACATATGAATACACACACATGCACCCATACATTTCAGGCAAACCATGAGAGAAATAAAACCCATCTGGAAAGCCATGAGCATCAAAACTGTAGTGTTGTCAGATCACATGATCCAAAAGCCTCCAGAGTAAAATCAGCAGTTGCTACTGCAGTGTAAAGTCAAATATGGTGATTTTTTAGCTCAACAGTAGCAAAAATGCCTGCTTATTTCTGTCATTCAGGTAGCATCACCTTGAAACCACAGTTTGAGAGGGATGGCATAAAAATACTTGAAAGTAATGTTAACTATCATGTTCCTTCTCCTGAGACTGTGCTTTGTTGAGTGCAGGAAAACCCAAGTGTTCCCAACCTCCCAGGTTGCTTTCTGAATCGCTGTGCTGTCTTCATCTCTGGTGGTCAAATGTGGGATGTTCTTCAGTCCCATTCCTTTCACAGGCTTTCGGATTTAGCTACCTGGACCTTCAAAAGAAGTTGGGCCTTCTGCAAGCTTTTCCCATTTTACATGGCATGTTTGGTTATTGTATTCAGTGAAGGAGAGAAAGAAATGAGCCATAGCTGTTAGGGGTCTTTCGCTGCAGAGATTCCCAAAAGAGTATCCCACAAGGATCCATCTTGTAGTCTTGCGTTCAACAGATCTGCCAGACTGGGACAGAGATGGTATAATGTCAGGAGCTCTCTTGTCTGCAGGGACACTTGACTACATGTCCCTTGCTCAGTGAATATATTCACCTCCTGTTTCAGAAACTGAAGCTTCAGACAACCTTTAGGAAATGAGAGTTTTGATAAGGAGTAACTCATTGAATCTCAGTGGAATCAAAACCAAGTGATGTTGATTAGGAAAATTCTTTGAAAATTTTTTTCCCCACTATCGAGGACTTGTCTAGCGTAAGGACCTCCATCTGAACATGACTAATCAGAGAAACCAAGTAACTCCTTTGAGTTTGTTGGTTTGGGTTTTTTGTTTGTGTCCTTGTCCATCTTTGGCATGAGACTATTCATTGACTCCCACTCAGAGCTTAAAACCATGGAGCACCCCAGTGTTCACATCCTTGTGGGACAGTGCAGCTCATGAAGCCCTTGACTGCTACAAGTGAAACATTGCCATATAAAGGGATCCATCCATGGGGTGAAAGCAGAGACTGGCTGTTTTTAGAAAACCCCCAAAAGTGCCCTCTTCTTGGAGCATTTCTTGCTTAAGAATGATACTGACCATGTGATTTATCCTCAGCTCAATAAACCGATCATGCCAAAAATTTTATAAGTCAGAGGAGCACATCTTTGTCATTAACTTGGTAAAAGAAAACATATTTTTATGTCAAGCCAAAACAAGCATGGTGTGTCAGATGGCTGGAATAAAATACCACCCTGCCCTCTGTGCCAAATGTGACCATAACAGAGTGCCAGTATGAGCAAGAAGGGTAGGTATTATACAAGAAAGCAGTGGGGAAGTTGTTTGAATGTGCTATTTTGAAAAATGCTATTATGTTACGCAGTAGAATCAGTGCCAAAACACATCAGTGAATAGGTTAAACACATGAAGGAGGTAATAGTCACTTTAACAAGGTACAGCAGAGAACACTTTTTATTATTATTTTACTTACTCTGAAGCGTTTTATTAAGTAGTCAGTGAGGTTATTCAAAAGGTATGACAAAATCCAATACTAGTTATTAACCAGCAATATAGGCTTCCTGATGTCATGAAAGAAACTGTACCTCATGTATGTTTTCATCTTCAGGCTTAAGGCCTAGAGCTGGCAGTTACGTATTCTGTGACCGATGTGACTTTTCTCAGAGCATTCACACTTACTATTGTACTTACAAATCAGATGAAGTGGATGTCTTCATACACACTAAAGTGAAATATGGGTACCAGCAACTTTTCTTTTCCAAGTTATCAAGCTGTGTGATTTGTGGCGTAAGTGAAATAAGAAGTAATATCATTGTTCTGTTATTAGAGGAACGCTCCTGGCTCCAGCCCTGGCGGGCTGTTAATTCAGACTGGGAGAGGTACCAGCATTCTTTGGTGCAAATAATTTCCAAAACAATCAATGGCACCTCAGCAGCCCTTTCATCTTCAGAATGAGAATTGTATTGTCTGAAGATAGATATCTTCAGGAGCCAAAGGTTCAGTTTCTGTTCTACAGTGCAAAGCTGTGTAAACCCAGCAAATCCGTCCTTGTCAGTGTCTCCAATGTAAGAAGAGTCACTGGCAGAGCTGGACCAGTGCCATCCCTTCTCCTTTTGGCTGGGAGAAGGCATGTGGCCTGAGGAAAGAAGAACAGGGGCACTGGTTTGTGATTGCTAGACTGATTGCTAGGCTCCTAGGAGCTGTTGGCAGGCAACATACATTTCAAGACCCTGGAGCCTGTTGTAATTCACATCAAGTGTTGACCTACTGGTGAGCAGCTTGGTAATTGGAGGATTATGGATGTCATGCAGTCTCACCATTTTGTCCCCTCTTCCTCTTCTTGGACCCCTCTTCCTTTTGTCAGACATGATAGTGATTTTTTGACTCCATGTGCCTCACTGAGGCGTCAAGATTCATTACAGAGTCACTTCAAGAGCAGAAACGTGTTTTAAAGAAAGTAAACAGCCTTTGAGGAGTCACTGTAGTCTTTGGCATTAAAAATTTAGCCCTGCCTTTTGGTGGGATTCAGATGTCAGTGAACTGACAGTTGAACTTGGAATCCTGGTGATTTTAGATCTGTCAGAAATTTCACCCAGAAGTTTTTCTGTGTTTCATTGTCAGCTCTCCTCTTGTCTATTTTTTATTTTCTGGATTATTATCCCAAAAAGCAATAAAATCTGCATGATGAGCGGAGCAGAGTGTTTATAAACAATCACAAAAGTACTGATATTAACTGTACATTTAGTGTGCTATTGTGTCTTGCCCAGAAATACCACTGTATGGGAGCTCGTGAAGCCACAAGCCTGAAGTATGGTTTCCACATCAGCCTTTGAGGGAGTCAAATGAAATTTTGGCAAATTAAGAGCTGCCTCTGCTTATAGGTGATTGCTGCTGAGCTCTGAACTTAACATGGGAGCTGTGAAACGGTGAGCCTTACCACTCACAGAGGCAAGTCAACACTGGGCTGTGAGGGCTGATGGTGAGACCAGACCATGCAGGAACTCAACAGGAGGCAACAGCCCTCAGAAAGACCTCAGGGGTTGTAACAGCTCCTTCCCTCCAAAACATCGTGGGTACAATGATTTTCAAAATATGTAGAAATATAAAAAGCACTAACATGGGAATCCATATTGTCCCATTTCAGACACTGACAGGACATCCCTGTCACTCACATCTCCAGGTTACTCTGTCGCGAGCTTTTCTGCTGAGCTTACCAGCCCTGATGTTTGTGTCAATGATGATGGTGAGTTCTGTGGCAAGATTTGTTCACTGGGAGAAATACTGATAGTGCCTTCATGGTTTGCTCTAAAGAGAGTTAAAATGATATCTTATAAGCAGTTTTCATTATTGCTTGGCATTTATCAATTGGACTTTTTTGCAAAAGAGGAAAAGGAAATGAGAAATTGAGCTACTTTGCTTCCTTTGTTTCCATACTTCAGTGATTTGTCACTTAACCTTATCTCACCCACTGTTGGCTCACGGTGATTTCCAGATCAATCCCATGTTTCCCACTGGCACAACATATTTAAAGAGCTGAAAAATGTTTTCCTGTACTTCAAAAACAATGACATTCCATCTAGCCACAAATGTGCTGATAGCAGCTAAAACTACTCCTGGACAAAATGTACAGAAAGTCAGAACATGGATTGACAAGCAAAATTCCATCACATTAAACAAATGAGCATCCACTTTCAGACCATAAATAAAAGCCCTGACTTAGTTCAGCCAGTTGGACCTACCAATTCCACTTAAAAACTTAGACATTTTAGAAAAGCAATCCTGAAGATCATAGTCAAGCTAGAAGAGATTAACTGCAATCTTCAAAAACTGGACATTAATGAAAGAATCCATAACTGCAGATAAATATTATATGTAAAGTGGTATAGTTCAGCAAGTTGAGAATGTCACAGTCATTTAGTTGCCATACAAGCTTCAAAAGGTCCCACATCGTTAAGGGCAGTAGCAAAAAACATGTAACAGGCTTTAACAAAACATTTTCATGCACCCTTTTCCTTATAGACTACCAGCACTTAGAGGATCACAGCTTGAGGCACAAAAAATTTATAAATGCAACGTCAGTTTCTATCTGAAAGTTAATGAGAACCTACATAGACCTGTGAATTCTCTCTGCATGGCATAGACCTGGAAAATACATAGCACTGTATAGAAATTATGTTTTCAGCATTGGCTCCTGAACACTGACAATTTGTATGCATAAGCTTTAGTTCAGGATTTGTAAAATTTGGTTCTGTACTCATTGAAGCCAAGTCGCACACTAGCATACGGGTACAGGATGGAGCCGGAAAAGCTAAGGGATCAGATGTTGACACGTATATGCCTTAATCAAATTAGTTCCTGGAGGTTTTTGTGATAGCACACAAGATTTAATGGCCTATGTTTGTTTAACAACAGAATTTCATAATGAAGTTTGTTTTATTACCCAGTTCAGGGAGCTGATCCATGCAGAAGGGATTCTAGGGAGCCCCTTGTCTGAATCAGTATGTTCTTCAGGGTTCGTGTCTGCCCAGTTGGTTAGTTTTGCTTCACTGTCAGTGGGACAGGGTTTCCTGAATTCTGTATTTCTGAATTGTGTCAACCAAAGTGGGTTCAAATGAGTTTGCTGTATCTGGAGACATGCCACGCTCAGCAGGACAGTAGGATCATGAAAAAGCAGGATTCAACAGGGGCACAAGGTCCACTTGGAAACAAAACCTACAAGGCTAGAAAACCCCCAAGAAGCTGAGTGGCTGTCTACATTCTTGCATGCTGTTACTCTCTTGCTCCTCAGTCAATATCATAACTGACATATACAGGGTACTACTGACTCTAGGGCATGCAAGGGTTAGGGACTCATCCAAGATCTATATTTCTTAGAAAACTTCTGGCATTTGCAGTTCAAGAAAAATTGTTGTAATCTGCATAGGGTTGAGAAGAGAGCCATGATTACAGAACTGGAAAATCTAACTGACGAGTGAGACTCCAGCAGCTCAGGCTATTTAACTTTTCAAAAAAAGATTAACTGCCTCACTGACGGCCTGTACATATCCAGACTACAGAGCCTTCTTTCCAGTCCAGAAGAAAAGATTTAACAGTCTCCAAGGCAGGAATTCGATGCTAGACAAATTCAGAAATAATAAACTCAGAGATTTCAAACAGTGGAGCAGTTTATTGAGATTTGCAGTGGATTGTCTATGGCAGGATTTTTACAAACTAATCATGACATTTTTAAAAAATAATTATGCATAGGTCTAATATGAATGAATTCAGGCCAGCACAGTGTTATATCATAGCCTGTGGAACATTGGACTAGAAGACTCTTCCAGATTATAATAAAATATAATAATTGGCATATTATTTTCAGGAAAAATAACAGTTTGCAAAAGTCTTAAGAAATATATTACAAGTAGCCAATGGTGTCTCTGAATTAGGTAGTTAAGACATCAAAGGTAGAAATTAAAAAGTAGAGACTGAAAGATGCTTATCTTTTAAGAGCATTTGCATCTTCACTAGCCCCATCTCTCCAAGAACGTAGACCCCATCAAACATGTAAATAACAAGAGCAAACTGCTTCTGAAGGCAAGAGCAGTTGACTTGGGGTAGGATTTGCACCTGGATTTGGAATCTGAATCAGACTGCAAAGTCAGGTTGGGATAAGAATGTCTTGAGAGCAGCAAGTGAGAGAGATTTTGGGACACAAAATTTTGAGATACGGTCTTAAATGGAAGATACACCACCAATCTGGTCAGAAAGAGGAGACTGATTTCAAAACAAGTAAGTGCTTTGCTTTCCTTGCTTTCTCTGGCACCTTAAGGGGAGAAAGATTTACCTCGGTTAGCTCACAGGACTTGTAAATCTAAATGGTTAGGAAACTGGCTCTTTCAGGTTAGTTTCACACCTTGTTTTTGTAATACATCCAGTTCAAAACAAGTTATACTTACTACTGTCTGTTTATACCAGGCTTAAGGGCTGGAAAGATGTAAAAAAAGCACACCATCAGATGTAGCTTGTGATAAAAGCAAATTTCCAAGGCCTCTTTCTGCAGTCTACTCCCTCTTTATACAAGGACTGTGTTTGTTAGCGTCTAGGAGGCAGAGAGATGTTTCAGGAGCAAGATCAGAGCACAAGACTATGGTGCCAGACCTTGGTAATGATGCAGTCCATTTGCCAATGGGTAGTTTACTTACGAAAGAGAACCCCATGGGCCCCATGTGGACCAGACTCCAGTGAGTATAAAAAATGCTGTAAAAAAGATGCAACAGCCATCCCTATAGCTGTCTTCCTCCCTGTGTCTCCTCCTCCACTATTTAACCTTATTTGATGCATTTGGATGGAGGTATCTTCTCTGAATACCTCTTGCAGAAGTTACACTTCCCAGTATATTGCCATGAGGTTGCAAAATACGTGCAGCATGGAAGAAGCAGGATTCAGAAACACGGACCGCACTACACCCTCCAGGTTACAAACTGGTCGGCTGGATGCACTGAAATATATATATATATAGCAGAGCCACATGGAGGGTTTTTAATCCTGTAACATGTAATATTTACATTATATCACAGGGAAGATAAGATTTAAAATGAACACGCAGCTTGAAAAACACAGTCGTGGCTGTGAGAATAAAGAGGCTCAGTCAGTTCAGCTTATCGAAGGGAAGACAGACAGCCTGTTTGATCTGTCATGCATGCCATATTTAAGCTCTGATTTTTAAAAAAAAAAAAACAAAAAAAAACCAAGTTCAAGGGTAGAAATGAGCATTTACAATCACAGAGTTCCAGTTCTGCATACTTAACATTGACATGCCCAGGATCCTGTGTATGTTTTACAAACTCATCTCATTGAGGTAACACGACTGACTAGATGATACCAAATTCTTCACGATGGGGCACTAAAAATACCCACTACAATTTCCAGATATCTGGTTTAGGAAAACTTACACTTACGAAAAGACAAGGTGGGGACACCCAGGCCAGCTTAACTCAGTTCTTCTGAAGCAGTCAGTGGAAAGTATCTGCAGGTTCTCTAGTGTTTTCCATAGATTACGGTCTGTGAAGCTGAGCTGAATGCCAGAGAGACTAGTCCCAGTCAGTTGGTAAAAATATGACGTGGTATGAAATGTTCTGGACAGGCAGTTTCTTTTCAAGGGAGGTAAGAGTCTTTTCTACTTCACCTGTGAGTCTGTGGTCAAAGGAGATAGGTGTTTACACACCTCAAGAGATCCAGCTGTGATTAGAGAACTGCGAGCCCTCTAAATGATGGAGGGAGCTCTTGGCTTGTGCAAAGGCCTGTCACACGTTAGGAAGGAGTCGAAGATTGTCTGTGGACTTGATGATGAATAAGTGACAAGTATAATGTTAGGCAGCATAGTATTTCTAAGAGTGAAGAATGAAGGAATCTCCTATCCAGTAGAGTTCACAGCCAGGATATATACGTTATGGATGTCTTGAGGTTTCTTATTAGAACAAAAAAAAGGTTTCTGGAGTCTTATCAGAGATAGAGATTTCCTCCTGACTGTGATCCTCTCAAATGTTGGTAGACTCTGCTATTATAAGGGAAACCTGTGTGCAGAGAAGGGGAGGTGGTAGTATATGTCCCGAGGTCCCTGGTCAGTGACTCCATACCAGGAACACTACTGCTAACTTCCATGTCCGGGGTACATGCTGAACCTCAGTGCATTCCGGTGAAACCTAAGAGTTCCACAGCACTCTGAAAAGCTCAAGGAGAAGAACTCTCATACTTAAGAGCTGGCACTTCTTTATAACACAATTCCAGCAATCCAGCCTGAGGTACAGGGAAAGATCAACTCATAGTTATCTGAAGCCAAAGTTCAACACAACACAGCCCTTATTCTGTTTTCTCTGCTTCTTGAGAGTTTCCTTAGTCCAGTTTATAGCCTCGATCTGTCTGTATCATCCACCATTTGAGTCCTGCAGTTGTTTTCATGCCTAAAACCTGATTACAACATCTCTCTTCACAGATGGTTATTTTGCTGGTGACTTGTTTGGCTGACTTATGGGGTAGACTTTCATACTTTCTTTTCAAATTTACTTTTTATCTTGCATTTTCATTCATTCAAATAAAATTGCATAGAAAATTCTTCACAGTACAATTACATTGATTAGGCTAATTAGTTTAAAACAACCACATGAAATAGCTATTCCTTGGCATCCAAAAGCTGCATTACCATACCAGTAAAATGAACCAGTCTTTGCAGAACCATTTAGAGATATTTTTTATTGCCAAAATCAGCATGAAGGTATGTCAAAGCTTCTCTCCCCCCATTAGTGAAAACTATCATGAAAACCCAACTTAGCTGGGATTGGGAGTGGTGGTCTCCAACGCAAGCAAGATGTTTGTCATGAATAAAAAGTGGAGCAGGAAAAGGATGGCAGCTGTTGAGCGCAGAGTTCCCGGTACATACCCACTGCTTTTCCACATTGTGATCATACAGATGGTTCTGATCAGTTCCGCTTGGGCTAACAAGGAGGTTTGAGATTTTCTGTAACTGAAGCTGACCAACAACATGGCTATGATACAGTCTTCAGCACTGATTCAAATGTCCAGCTAATTTCAACTTAGCAAGATCTGACCTCAAAAGCAGTCTAACCATGATGGTCCAAATACGCTAATATATAGTGTTTGCAGGCAGATTTTGCAGCATGTGTGACATTCCTTGTTGTTAAGGTCAAGTTCTGAACTGCTCCTGCCTGAACGCCTTTAAAAAACCCCAGTTATTTCCACTCGTGTTGCATTTTTTGGTGTGCATCCTCTTAAGTCTAGGAGCAATAGCAAGCTAGAAGCCTTTGAAGAATGCCAAACATACATGTGAAACACTTTTTTCAATTACATTTTTTCTCACAAAAAAATAAATATTTGTAAATCCTCTTACCTGAGGGGGTGGGAGAAGAAAAACTGTTACACAAATGAAATTTTTAGGGCTGGATCTTTTGCTAGTTTTAGGAAGGTGTTTGTCCCTGTTCAAGAGCGTAATGGTGAAGGGAGCAAAATCAGCTTAGAGTAAAAAATAGAGAACAGAACCATTCCTACAACTTTGGTTTTGAGTTTCAAAAATATGTTTCCCACCTTATTTTTACTTCCATGCAAATAATTTTCAGATTCAAAAATTCCCCAAACATATTGTCTCCTTAGATTTAATTTCACTTGTTTCCTAAAAGCTATTTTTGTGGAAGAAAGAATATTATTATTACAGAACATATGACACTTTAATGGCAAAGTCCCATATGCAGCAGTTTCCTACTAGTCGCCACTCTCATGATTTTTCTGTATCTAAAGAGATAAAAGGTGTTTGGAAAGCACTTTGTTTGCTGAAAACTTGTCACCAATTTTAGCCATCACTTACATCTACAGCAAGTTTGCTGCATCATCTTGTAGATGAGCTGCATTGCACAAAACAATACTAAACAATAACTGCCATTGACACAGTTGAGTTTGATATAATCTCACAGTAGCACACACAGCATACTACAATATTTGTATAACCACAGAAGTGACTAAAATATTCAGCATAGGCAAGGTGTCAATTATTCTAGAAGAAAAGATCCAAGTACTTGTTGTTACACTATCTTTGCAGCATTAGATATTGCTCTGTAGCAAGAGAACTCCCCTATTCAGTATGTCAAATATATCTGGTCCCTTCTTCTAAACAGATACTTTCCCATGTGGTAAGAGTTGCCAAACATGTACCTTAAAAATGGATTTACTTACATTTTAGCAAAAAACAATTTGAAAAATGAGTAAGTTTTTTGAAGAGGAGTTGGTGTTTGGGGATTAGCCCAAGTATAAAATAGACAGAAGTAGTCTGTTGGAACGATTAACACTGATGGGTTTGGGTTTTTTCCTGTGACTCGGTCTGTTCATTCAACTTTAAATGATTGACCATTCTGTATCTGCAAGAGGCGTTTGAAAAACAACTCACATTTATGAAAGACCTTGTTGATCTGCCTTGTTTGCTCGTGAGTCGACAAAGCCCAGCAGGTGGCAATATAAGCACTTCTCGTAATTTGAAATCATTAAATGCTTGTCATCCAATGGCATTATTATGATTTAGTCATTTACAGCTCTAACTTGCATGGAAAAAAAGCCTCAACACTGAAGGTGATTTTATTCACTAAAATAATGCAAATTCCATGTGTGAGAGTCTGGCATTCTTTCCATCTCTGGATCCTTCTTGTGTCTTTGGGATTTACCAAGTACTATTACATTCATCCCGTGTTTAACAGGGTCTTGCAGTTGCTGAGAGCAGATTACATCTAGAAACACACCTCAGATATTTTCTTTATTTCTGTAAGTTGACAGAGAGAGGTCTGATCAGAGATTTCTCCTGAAATGCCATTCTAAGAGGGTTTTACATGAGTCACATGAAGTGAATGTTCTCATCTGGTTAAGGTTTCAAAAAGTTTGTTCTATCTGCAATTAATCAACTTCCTTTAAAAGCTCAGTATGACTTCAAAGGCAGGTCTCCTGATAGCTAACTGGTTGCTCGTTACTTTTGTACATGAATGTATAGCGTTTAGAGATGAGTGAAAATACTTGAGATGGGAGTCTTTTTACTTCTAAACAGGCTCGAACACAGAGCTCATGGAGAAAGGCATGTGTAGGTTACAAAGGGTATATTTAAAGATGGTGTTTCTAGCTATATACTACTCTTTAAAAGGGACCTGAGTATCTGTATATGCTCAGGGAAATATACTGAGAAAGTGAGTCTAGTGGACATCAAGTTTTCTTCCGGGCTTCTGGGTACTGAAGTAACTGGAGAGTCCCCCAGGGTGAAATTAAGAACCAAAAGTGCTGCAGAGCCTCTGGAAACTCTTCAAGGACTGCTAAGAGATCTGACAGATTCTAATAACTGTAATATTTTGCACTCCCATTGCACCTTCCATTCAGAGCTCTCCAAGTGCTTTAAAACCAGCCATTAGTTAAGGCTTACAGCCCTTGCAAGGCAAGGCTCATTAACGCTGTTTTAAAGTTGGGGAACTGATTGCTGGAGTGCAATATTATAAATCAGTCCTGTTTTCCTCTGCTCACCCTGACCTCCAAGAAATGGACCTTGACTAAGCTGTTTGCTAGGAACTTGAAGTTTGCTAGCAGCCTGATCTTCTGAACTATAGCAATCTAGAAATTAAAATTCATATTTAATATTGCAAGAATGGTTCTAGAATAAGTCAGATGCAGATAGACCAATCTGTCTATGTAAAATCTTTGGCATATTCTGTAATGTTGAGGAGAAACAGGTCTTTGCTAATGCGGTCCAAAACAGGGATTATGGAAAATAAGACTGGTTGCTTTTGCTCACAGTGGTACAGTTGCTTGAGAAAGGTGTTGAGTAACCTGCTCAATGACAGGTCCTTTATTCCTCAGTTATATTCATGTAATACCTGCTACTTACACTCATGTCACATATCTGGAGTGAAAGATGCTTTAACCTCAGACAAACCATTCACAAATGAGAGACTAGTTCACTCCAACCATTCGTCCTGACTCCCAGATGCCACTACATCTCAATCCTTCAATATTTCCCAGCCCACTATGTGCCAGGGAAGCCAGGACCTACCCTTATGCTATATGAGAATAATTCAGAGGATGCTATAAATACCTACATCTGACATGCTACACAGCAATTTTCTTAACATTTGGCCCTTAGAGTTTGTGTACCCTTAGGTACACTATTTGCTCTTTTGCCTCTCATTATGTGAACTCTTTTTTCTTTCCTATTTTCTCTTTCCTTTTCAAAAAAAAAAAAAAAAGAAAAA
>VYZM01014747.1:71424-85835 GCA_013398915.1 Dromas ardeola
TCATTACAAAAAAAAAAAAAAAAGAAAAAAGAATGAAAGAAAGAAAGAAAGAAAGAAAAAATAAAAAATGTGCTGTCTCAATCCCAGTCCCAGTCCTAGGCACACATGGGGTCCAGAGGAGGTCACTGTCTGCCTTCTGGCCAGGCTAAACCAGGAGAGGGCTCATGGGTTTAGATTTAAGAGGTCTTCCCAGAGGCAGCATCAGGAACCTGAGCAGGTTGCTTCTGCTGGCTACAAGAGCTGAGGCCCTGTCAGTGAGAGAGACAAAGTCCATCTTTTTAATAAGTCAGAGTGTCTGACAGCCCTTTATGGGAAGAGACCACAGTCTGACAAGCCAAAGCCTCCCGCCAGTGCTGCGTCATGGTGCTACTCGTGGTCTGTGACTCCCTGGCCTTGGGGCCTAGGCTTCAAAACAGCATGGAAGAAAATCACCAGGACTCTGGCCCACCATCACCATCTGGGTTTGATGAAAACAACTCAGAGGCAAGGCCACCCATTAAGAGCTGGGCACAGGCACCTCCCTTTCCCCGGCTATCCCATGTTATGGGGACCCTCAGCTATCAGGCAGGAGCCCTGCATCGGTGAGGTTGAAGCTTGGCTAACATGTGTTTCAACCTGGGGGAAGAGGAGGTGGGAGGTGGGTGGAGAAAAAGCACATTTAGGGGTTGCTGGGTGGAGTATGGGAACTGTCAGCAGCTTCCAGCGCTTTCCCACATCATTGCTCCCTGCTGTGTACCACCCACAGCCTGCACAGAGGAGCTCGCTGGCTCCGTGGCAGCTTCCCATGCCCAGAACTGCCACTGCTGTGTCGCCGCTTGGCTCCCCCCAGCCCCGAGTGATGCACACAGCGACAGCCACGATTTCCATTGTACACGGGGCTCCCTGACACCCCTTACAGGCATCCACAGCTTGCCGCAGACCTGGCACTGGTCCCACAGACAGGAGACTGCACAGTGAGCAGCCACAAGGGATGGGATGAACATCTCTGAGAGAGATTCGGCTTCCCAAGTTTTGAAATATATCGCAGGATCACAAAGCCCATCAGTTACTCTTCTTAAGAAGGGGAAATCCAAGTCACTCTCATTGGAGTAGGGTCATAAGGCTCACATTTCTCAGTGCCCAACATACTTTTGTTTGAAAACCTGGGTATCTATTGAAAAAAAAGGCATACCAGTATTGCAGGTAAGGAGGTGAATCTTTTGGACTCTAGCACGTGTCATTCTTTGAGTGCTTTCTGTTTCATGTCTTCTTTCTTCCCTCCTATTTTCACATACTATCTATCTATCTATCTGACCATGTCTATGTTAGCTTCCTTTAAGTTTCAGCAGACATACTTTAAACGTTGCCAAATCTTGATGGGGAGAGTTTCATTGTGTATGCTCTACCACAGACTCGGAATTTTTGTGGATCAGAAACTTGATGGAATATCATATTTGCAAAAGGAAAAAAAAGAAAAAAAAGAAAAAAGAGACTGAAGCCTGAACCTTGGTCTTGTTTACATCAGAGAATACAGTGAAATTATTTTTGATTTCTGTGTGTGTAACTGAGATCAGACTTTGGCTGTAGCTGTGTATTCTGTCAAAGGCAGAAGACCACAGTCACCTTCGGGATAATGGTCAATTATAACCATCAGGCTGCCTTTCCTGTGCAGGTGGTGCAGTGTCATATCATGTGTTTATTCTCCTCAAGTATCTGACTTACTAGATCTGCAAACTTCCCTGTCTCTATGAGCTGTAATGAGAAAGAAATTAATGGTCAAATCAGCAGTGAGACACAGATTTCAAATCCAGACTGGACCGTTTTAAGAGCTGGGGCTGGAAAGGAAGGTTTGGTTATAAGGTTTCAGCTCATCTAATAATATGGAGCAGAAATGGATTGGGGGAAGATGTTTGGAACCTGCAAATGTCTGCAGGTGCTCAGCACCAATTTAGGTATGGCCCAGTGTGAGTATTCGCAAGTGTAAAAAGAAATTGGACTATTCCCCACACATGCACGCAGGATTACTGAGAACAGCAGGAATAGCATTTACAGTATCCTCCTGACCCTGAATTCACCTCATCCTTTTTCAGTACATAAACTACTGTAAATATCAGATGTGACATACTGCAGTTTGATGCAAGCCAGTACAAAATTGCATGTGGTTCATTTAAAGAAATACCTCCTCTTTTAGCAACTGGATAGAGTCAAAGATGACCACATTTCCACTGTTTCCTGTATGCACCTGATATTTGCTTCTACAAGTTCTCAGTTACTACTAGAAATACAGCACATCTTGCACGGTCATGCCAAAGAGAAGAAAATGTGTGCATTGTACTGAAGCATAGAAATGGTTCATTTTTATCCTGGCAATGCAATTCACCTCTTAATACCTGCAGCAAACCCTAAGCTGAGCGCTATTTTAAAGGGTGGTGAGAGAGACATCTAAAGTTAAAAGGCAGCCTTCCCAGTCCCCCATTTCCTTGCTGAAGACAGGAATGGAAGATGTGGTTCCTGTGATGTGTTCGAAGACAGGCAGAGCCAGTGAAGGTCCCCACTGACTCTGCTTGCAAGATTATAGGTGCAAACTTCTAAAAAAGCTGAGCACATACAGTGAGGACCCCTGAACCTGGCTTTGGAGAAGAACATGCTAGATAACTGGATTAGTATCTAGCTAGAAGAAGTAACTGCTAGATACTGGATTAGTGGTAATTCCGAACAGCACTCCTGTATTTCCTTCCTCTCCAGTGTCTCAGGGTGCCAGGAAGAGCAGCTGCAGCTGCTGGAGACAGGTGTGCATTAACCAACTTCACTTCTGTGAGCTGTCACCAGTTTTCAGTGGGGAGGATGGCTGGCCTCTGTCTCCATGCGAGAGTCTCCTCAAGGGAGATAACGTTTTTCTTTCTCACCAGGTGTCCAAAGAACTAAAAGCCTCCTCGATATGCTGCGTCAACCTTGTCCTGATGCTAAAGCCAGTATGTCGGTTTTGGCTGGGTTTTTTTCTCACCACACACATCAGCCAGGCTCTGCCTCCAACAGTCAGATGCTCTCCACATGCTCTTGTGATGACCCAGCACTGGAACAAAGCCTTCAGGTCAGGTTTCTAACTTGGAGACAAAAGAAAGGGCTGTAAAATTTGAAAGTGATTCCAAAAAAGAACTAATAAATATTTTAAAATAAGATGCATCCTCTTCCTCCACAAAAGTGTTCACTATACGTGATCTAACCAGTAAAAAATACATTTGAGAACAAAATCTATCTGCTAATGTGGAGATGAATGCTTCTAAATCCACCATAAGAGTTTCTGAAGAAATGACATGTCCACACGTATAACGGACAATTTCAGGGTTTTACAAGTGATAATCAGTTAAATATTTTGCAAAGGATCAACTGAGAAGGAGACCGGAAATTAAGAATACTGAATTACCAGTTAGCTTTTGCCAAACAGTTGCCTTTTATCTTTGTCCATATCACAAGCTCTGAATTCCAATCTCTGTATCTGTGAAATGTTCTAAGAATAATAATGCTTAACAAAGTGCAGGTACCACTCAGCACTAATGTATTTAATATCTGCAGGGTACATGGAAAACTTTACATGGAATACTTTTGAATATATAAAAGTATTATTTTCTGTTCTCTATTTCATGCCTAAGAAATATTTTTTCTTTACAGTCATAGAAATTTTCCCCTAGAATGTGTTTTTCTATGAATCAAACATTAGTAAAAGCCAGTAAATATCTAAAGAGAAAATCACACAACTTCCAGACTTAACAGATATACCCCTGTAAAAAAGCTAATCCACAACAGTAGCGTGCCTCTGTGTGTTTGTGTAGGTGTGTCTATTAGGCAAAGAAGAGGAGGAACCAAGGATTGCTTCAGAAATGAGCTAAGGAGGTGAAATACGTACGGTAGGCTTTTGTTTCAGCATCTACAAGGTTGTTTATTGTACAGTTAATTTACTACATTTTCACAAACTATGAAGTGTGCTAACAATTATGGGTGCAACACAAATGTGTCATTCTTTAAAAGCTGATACGTAGTACCAGGAAACGCCACAAGAATGGGTTTCATGAAAAACAAGGACTGGGCGAACCTGGCAAGTTGCAAGGTATCAGTAGCCAAGAGATTATCATTCCCTAGTGGATTAATTTTTACAATACCAACTCCATTTTATTTTTGCTTTGTTGGAACACGAGCTACATGCCGTTGCTGGGAAGGGATAGTGCAGTTTGAAAACAAGGACAAAAGCTCCAAGGCAAGCAAAAGACTGTTTGCTGAGACTGAGTCTTGGTTGTTTGGAGCACTCCAGGAGGGTCTGATCTCAACTCTGTCACTAGTGTGCCATGTAACTTTACAGAAATGTCGTGCTTTGGTTTCCAAGTGAGGTTCTGCTACTTAGCCTTCCCAGTGATGTTATTTCACTGTCTCAGGCATGTACGTTAATGAGGGGATTGCAGAAGTTCAGTTTACAGTGCTGCTGTTGTTAGTCACGAAGCATAACAAACTAAAGTCCAACCACTTTCTAGTGGCACTGAAATGACCTTTTCCATTCTTTAGGGCCTTGAATTTTATCTTTGTATCTGTTGTGCCTTTGTGTAAACCAGTCCTTGCAGCAAAAAAAACCTTAAAGCTAAAATCCTGACCCTAAAAGCCAATAAAAAAATTACCACTGATTTTGCTGAAGCCAAAAGATTCTGGGGCATTTACCTGACATAGTCCCTTAATTGGGTTGTACTGTAATAGCTGATTATTCTGTGAACATTTAAATAATATTCTGTGTTTCTAGAAGGGAAGTAGCCATCATTTTCTTCTGTGGCATGGAGTTGCAAAACAGTCTTGGCTCATTACACAAAAAAAGTTATGATGTGTTAGCAATAAATGCTTAATTGAAGCAACTCTTCAGATCTGCAAAACAATACCCATAATCTGGGTAGGCCTTTTTGAAGGCCCAGATTCTCCTTTTTCCTGTAGGTCCAGATTTCTTGCCATATCATTTCAACCGGTCCTTGTAAAAATTGCTGCAATTATCTTACCTCTTAAAGAGAATTTATTTAGCTTGATGGATGGCTTGATGTAAAATGTTTTGCCTAAGTGACTACTTTGTTCCTTTAAACCACAAATTCAAACCCTACCAGCATCAATTCACCTCTTCTTTCCAAATCAAATCAGAATTTCATACCCTTTTCTTTGTTAGAAGATGATGAGTTATGTTAATTATTCTCTGGCATTTTATGCAAGAAATTTTTCAGTACTTTTGATCAATCTTCCTTTCTTGTCTTCATTGCTGAACATATTTCACGTACATTAGTTTTCTATCCTTCATGGCAGAGGAAAAAAAGCAACTCATGATGCTGCACAGCTATAATCCCTAAAGTGCTTTGTAATAAAACACAAACAAAAGAGCCATTGCTATGTGAAATAAATGTAAAATACTAGTCTGTATTGAAACGGTTTTGCGGCCCAATATGAAGATTCAAAAAGAACATTTTTAAAAGGCAAAACAAGAAAAGTGGTGGTGAAAGACTGTCTCAGCACTCTCACAATGCATCAGTGCTCTGTATGACCCATGCCAGCCTGTAAAATACAGTTCTGATTTCATCCTTTTTATTAGGCTTTTTTATATTCCTAATTTACCAGTGCGTATAGGAATTGTATTCATTAAGGACTTGGAAAAGACTTGTTTTCCTTTTATGCTTATACAGTGTTTATGCCATCTTAGAATGTTTATCCAAAGCATACTTGTTTCCAAAGGATAATGACACGTGGTCCTTCCTTCAGTGAAGCGGGCAAACCAAACAGCATCATTTTTCAAGGAAGCAGCATCAACAAAAATAAAAATATAAACATTCTGTGGAAAGTACCTGATTTCACTGTTCAGTCATCCGGACTAAATTTTCCATTCTTCTGATTTGAATTTATGCCCACTAAGAACTCAGTTCTGCAGCGCTCTGTCTCTGTTCAGACACCAATCCACAAGCAAATGTTAGCAAAACAGAAGTCATAGAATCATAGAATTGTCAGGGTTGGAAGGGACCTTAAAGATCATCTAGTTCCAACCCCCCTGCCCCGGCCAGGGACACCTCCCACTAGATCATGTTGCTCAGAGCCCCATTCAGCCTGGCCTTAAAAACTTCCAGGGATGGGGCTTCCACCACCTCTCTGGGCAATCTGTTCCAGTGTCTCACCACCCTCATGGTGAAGAACTTCTTCCTAACATCCATTCTGAATCGACCCATCTCTAGTTTTAATCCATTCCCCCTAGTCCTACCATTACCCGACATCCTAAAAAGTCCCTCACCAGCTTTCTTGTAGGCCCCCTTAAGATACTGGTAGGCCACAATAAGGTCTCCTCAGAGCCTTCTCTTCTCCAGGCTGAACAACCCCAACTCTTTCAGTCTGTCTTTGTAGGAGAGGTGCTCCAGCCCTCTGATCATCCTCGTGGCCCTTTTCTGGACATGTTCCAGCACATCATAGCATCCTTTTTCTCTATATGCAGTACTGTGTACCTACATTAGTCTATCACATTTGAAACACTCCGTTTACAGTATATGAATAAAAGGTTTTGTAACTGTGACTAATTTGCATTTTGCAAACTTTCAATAATAATTATATGGAAAATAATTCACAAAAAG
Organism: Dromas ardeola; assembly: GCA_013398915.1. NCBI lineage: Eukaryota > Metazoa > Chordata > Aves > Charadriiformes > Dromadidae > Dromas > Dromas ardeola. The sequence goes on from VYZM01014747.1 coordinate 78,033, forward strand.
ACATTACTTTTTTTGTCTCCTGCATTTGGAAACCATTTCCAAGATTGCTAGATGAGAATTTATACTATTGCATGACCCTCATTTGGGATACAAGACGTATGCAGTTACCTTTAGTCCAGCTAATGTCTTCTTGAGTGGCAGTGGCATTTTGTGTGAGCAGAATCAAACTTACTGTATAAGACAGTAAGACAGGACAGTAAAATGCATCTTGCAGCTCGTTTGTGTCAAAGTTTTGATGCAAAACAACTCTAAAGCTGTTGTAGCTTATAACAGACACCCAGCCTCTAGTAGTTCAGAATGATAGTAAGGACTTGATATCATCATAGCCTGAATGGACCTAAAATAGATGAACCAAAAAAGAAAAATATATTTTGAGTTTTCTTTAAAAAAAAACCCTTCATACTCTGTGTTTGATATTTCAGGGTGTGTTCTGTGGTTAAAAAAAAACCCAACCCAACCCAACCCAACCCAGCCCAAACCAAACCAAACCAATCCCCACACTTATCAGAGATAGCCGATTTCGATTTTGGAGAACTTTTAAAAAATAATAAAACAGGAGAAGATATGACAGGCTGGGCTGGCTGACAGCATCCTTTTTTCACAGCAGCTCAATTATCCACCAAGATATGGCAGCTCTAGATTCAATCGCATCAGCTGCTGGTGGGGATGGAAATAAACCATTCCCTTTAGTGTATTCCGGCCACCATGCACCTGGGAATGCTGGAAAAGGGTTTGTGAACAGCCTTATTTTAAAGTCTTCCACTTTGTATAAAGCACAAAATTGCTCTTGGAAGACACAAGTTCTTTCTCCCAAGAGAATATCAAAGGCATCCATCAATGCAAACAGCATCTGCGCCCTTCTTTGCAAAGGAAGCATTTCATACAATGCGAATGGTCTCTCTTAGGAGGAGATGAACTTTCTCATTTGGCTAATCCTTTCTGAGCAGGACCCAAATTCCAATCTGTTTGCGATGCCTGAATAGCATCAAGCTGAAATCATCAATCATTTCAGGATGAGCTATATCATATTTGAGGCAATGGGATGGTACTACTCACTTAGTGCCACATAGTTTAAATTGTGACACTGCAACCACTGACCAAATCTTCAGAATTTGGCCTGATAGCCAGTAACATCAGCAGCCAGGCTGGCTGTGTTTAGAGGATGCTGGAAAGGCACAATGAACTTTGGAAGCAGGAAGCAAACAAAGGAAAGAAAAGTACTTTGCTTTTTGTTTTTCCTTCTGATTTTGCATGACCTCAAGCATAGTTGAAAACATATGATTTTCTTTTTTTATTATTATATTATTAAATATGGAGTGCATAGATAAAGTGGATGTTTAAAATGTCAGGGTCTATCTTTTCCTTCCTTTCCTGTGTTCAAGGCTTCAGTGAGCCTCTAACATAAGAGCCATAACATCAGTTTAGTGCCTCTTTCTCTCAACACAAAGGAAACTAATGAGGGTCTTGATTAAGCCCTGCCTGCCAGTCTGATACCTTGCAACTTGCCAGGTTTGCCCAGTCCTTGTTTTTGATAAAAGCCATTCTTGTGGCATTTCCGATGCCTATGCCTGCAAACAGAGGGAAGCCCAGATGAGAGGCTGCCTCACACCAGGAATAGGTGGGCATCCGACACAGAGCACTGACCCTGGTCGAGGGAGCAAGTCAAGCAGTGTCAGACAGAGCTGCACTGAGGATCCTGAGCCCTCATCAAGCTGGTGGGCATAATGAACAACTTCCACCCTTCCCTCCCCACCAGCAAAAGCAGCATCTGACAGAGCCAGAGGAGCCAAGAACAAATCCTCCTTGTGGCCTCCCATACCTGCTTTTAGGAGGTAAGGGAGCTCAGGGCAAAGGCAAGTCTCAGTGTGTCCTGGTTTGGGTTGTTGCTGTTGCTGCGTGCTCCTCATACCATCCATCTCCTCATCTCCCACTCTCATCCTTTCCACCTTGATCTATGGGTCTGTCCCTGTGTTGGCTGCGCAGTGGGATTGCTGGGCTGGGCTGGGTCAGAGGCACTAACATGGGGCAAATAATAACAATGCAATAATATAGTGAGTAACACAAAACGGAAGTAAAAGCTGCATTAACTTGCCCTGATGTAACCAGGCACTGTAGATATTCCACAAGCAAGTACCATAATGATTGGCATTAAAAGTAGCTCTGTTAGGGTGTCATTTTATATAGTGTATATACTGAAATACCCGGCCAGACTTGGCTGAATTAAGGATATGGGTTTGCCTTTTTACGTTTAAAAGAGACAATTCACTTTAATTACTATAGTTTTTCCTTACTTTTGAACATAGCACCTACAGTAAAACAAACTCAGCTCTTATTGTCCTTGTACAGCTTCCAAAATCCAAAGGGATCGGTTATATCTGTAGGAAGCAAAGCCCCTGCTATTGACTACATATCCTGCCTGCAGCTTCTTTGGATCTGATACATCTGTCGAGCCATTAGCAGTGAGTGCCTTTTATGAGACATTGCCTCTGATATTATTATCAGACTCTCCAGACATGATATCACGAGAGCGCTGTCAGTGTGGTGCTGTGATACAGTATGTCACTGAATTTTTCCGTAACGTAGCTGAAACTGTCACAAGAAATAGTATGGGTGGTATGTGAGTGCACACAGCTTGTGTGCTGGGGGACTTGTTTAGAGTAGTGAAAAGCATCATTTCATAGTAAGAACTAAGGGACTTGGTCTGCATTTCTTTTATTATTGCCAATGGCAGCTTCTTTTATCCAAAGAGATTAAAATATGCTTTTAAGTGCTTGCAAAGCCCTGGAATGTGTGGTTTACAACAGTATTAAGAACTGACCTATAATTACAAATAGACGTGGCACTAGTAATTTATTTGGTAAGCTTCTGAAATGCTGACTGTTTCGTTCCTTCTTATAGATTGAATTTAGGTTGTACAACAACGGCAAAGCAGAGGGTCACAGTTTCTCCCCGCCTCCCTTTCCCCTAGGAATTAAAACAAAGCATGTTATTTCTGCATGCAGCCTGGATCTGAATGTTTCCTTTCCTTCAGAATCCACGGTACCAACGCATCCCCAGCTCTGTCTAACACAGGCCGATGCTGGTCATTTGTTTTTTATGTGATACTCTTACTGGCAGGAGTTGTCCTCTTCGTAGCAATGGTGACTGCGGATAAAGCAAGGGGTTAAAAAGGTAACTTTAAAAAGATCAGTTACAGCTTATAGACATCACCTTGCTGTACAAGTCCACTCTTGATAGAAAGCCTTGACACCTTTGCAAGCATCAGAAAAGTCCAGACACTGATTGCTTTCCCTGTGCCATGTGAAGAGACTTTAACAGAGATCAGCCCGCAGAGAATGGAGGCCTTTTTCTTTACAGTTAATTTGATGTACTTGCTCAGCCACTCATGTGAGACTGGTATGTACCCATCACCTATGACCAGAGGACTAGCCCTCAAAACAGGGCTTAAAGAGTGAAACTGGGAATTCTGCCTTATATGTATAAATTGGTGACTGATTTTGTTGCTATTGTTGTAAGATTTAAAGGTCAGCTCAATGCAGTTTTTTTTAAGTAATCAAATTTTCAGTTGTATATTGAACATTAAGAAGTGAAATCCACTTGGGCTTCTTTTAAATCAAGGTTCATGCAAAACCCGTTAAAATTTTGTTACAACAAAAGCAACTTTTAATTTTTCATCAGACTGTTGTTGTTATACAAATGTCATTGATTCTTATATTTAATCAAGTTGTGTAAAGAAAAGGAGTGAGAGGGACTGGCCAACTGTGCTTTCTTGAAAGAATTTAGAAAATGTCGTTTTCATTGCATATGTTGACCCACTTACTTCAGCAATGATATATTCAGAACTGGAATCCCGAAGGTTGAGAATTATGGCTATGGCAGAAAATTAAGCTGACAAGGCAACCCTGTGTCAAGAAAGCATAATTTGAGAATTGCAGGTTCAAGGTTTACATCATAATTCGTAATGTCAGTCCTAAATAATGAAAGAGACGATTTCAGGATTGCCATTTTGGAAAGAGGTAGGTACTAGTTGGATCAGTTGCTGTTACGCTTTTTCACCACTTTCTTAATCATGGTCCTCACAATTCACGAAATGACATTAGCCAAAACCATGACTCCTTCAAAATATTTTTTCTTTAAGCGTGAGAATTTGTCTTTACCAAATATTATGACAAGAAAAATGGTAATAAAATTGCATGATATGTTTTAATTGGTGTTCACTATAACGTTAAAGTGTCACGCTGCAGTATGCTAAAAGTAGCAGCTAGAAATGGAAGATGCTTATAACACTTATTAGAAAGGAAGCTAGAAGTGTGTCTTCTTATGCAGGTGCAAACCCCACTGCCTGTGCACCAGGCTAGAGGGTGACGGGTCTGTTCCAATCTGAAATTATTTTAGTAGTGATGGTCAAGTGCTGTAACTAATTCAGTAGGGCCTGTTGAGAGTTTTGCTGAAAGGCAAACGTATTGTCTCAGGCCCGCTGCCATGCCAAAGCACCATATCGCTTCAGCTATCCAGAGCAGCCAGAGCAAGTATTGGTCTCCTTGAAGCCTCTCACACAGGCACGATCTCAGTGTCAAACTCAGAAATTTAGTCCTAAATTTGCCATTCATTTGGTATTATTAACTTTAAGAAATTGCAACTATTCCATCACCGATTTTCCCAGGAGTAAGAAAGGAGGTAAGCCATTTGAATATTACAAGGGATTTGCAGAGAATAATTTAGGTTGGAAGTGAGTTCCGGAGGTGGACATGAAGGGTTTTTTTAGGCTTGCCAACTCTTTAAAAATCACTGCTTTAAGTAATTCGAATGTGCAGACAGATAGATACAGACATCTGTATTTTAAGCAGAAGAAGCAGTGGAGGGAGTGGAATGTTTCAATGAAGCAATCATGTGCTAACCTACACAGGAACAGGGAGATAGTTTAGCCCAGTCTCTGGCCAGAGACACGGTACTGAAAAGACAAATCAAGACACACAAATTGGTGAGCAGGCCATTCAAAAATGACCAAACACCTTCAGAAAAGGTACCCATTTTCATGAATGTGACAAAACTTAATTTACGTCTTTTCTCTCTGTTTTTTTTTTAATCTTGTTTTCAGTGATTCTTGGCTTTCTGTCTCTCTCAGTTGAGAGGCAGAAAGGTGCTTTCGATTCTGGTAACCACATCATCAGACAGTATATAGTACACCCATAGAAAAGGCAAAGGAAAAGCACGTTGTATTCTTTCTAGTACTTCCTTACCTCTGCTTGATCTCACCTGAATGCTCTAGCCCTCTCTGCTAATACAAAAGAATGGACTGATCACATACGTCAAACACCGGACTGTGACTGTCAAGTGCTTATAGCAGTCTTTACAGAGGACAATTCACAGGTAAGCTGTTGGCTGTAGTATCTTCTTACAAATCACTTTACATTAGTTACTGCCTGGACAATGGGCATATTCACGTAGGGCTTTTGAGGGGAAATTCACACCATCAAAAAAGAGCTGAATTTGATGGTTATTTGTTACAGATAAATAATGTAAATTGTCCAGCAGCAGCAGAGGAAAGACAAACTTCATCATCTTTTCTTCGTGGATATAAAGGAGGTAGCATCACAATCTCCACAGAAAAAAAAAAAGTAGATTACATTAAATTTGCAGTTGTAAATGGGGACGTAACAGTAGAGGTTTAAGTTACAAAGAAAACATGTTGTCAAAGCCTTCTAGAAGAAAAGAGCTTTAGGCTCTGAAATATGGAAGAGCCTTACTCGTTCAGTTACAGGCATGAAGAAAAGCTGTGTAATAGGAACAGAGCATAAACCTCCTTGGCTAAATCTACACTTATTCCACGTGCCAAAGGGTAGTACACAAACAGTTATGTGGATATTTTTATCTCCGTACTGTCCAACCTTGGTCTGAGTTCTTCTATAATGCATTTCTTATTGGGTATCTTTTCCTTCCTTTTACTGCCCATTTTGCCTGTGGCCTGCTTACTTTGGCTGGTTATCCCTTTAGTCTTCCCTACCATCCTGTGAACAGAGACCCCTTCTTCTCTACTTTATAATAACCCAGTTGTGACTGAGTACTTCACGGATCTCACTTTGAATCAAATTTCATGGAGAATATAGTGAAAGATACAATGAGTGATTTCTTGGATAATGTTACTGGATATTTTATAATTTCAGAAAAGGTGATCACAAAGGACAGGTGAGCTTTCCATCATTGTATTTTTGTTTTCCAAAGGCATACCAGTCTTCTGTGGTTGTTAAAGTTGACCAGAAAGTATGTAAATTCTGCTGTGCTTGCAATACCTTAATACACTCAGGGGTATCAACGTTTCAGGAGGGGAGCTGGGGAGAAGGTAGTTGTATTCCTTTTGCCATTTCTCATCACCCCCAATATCAAAATGTGCATTAGGGTCTTCAAATATTTCAGCTTATCAGAGAGTACAAGTACTTAGGTTTCCTCTTCTTACGTACAAGGAAATTCGTTGCAGAAAAAAAAATAAAAAATGGTCTGATGTTCTATGCTTTATTTACCACAAAATTTTCTTTTTAAAACAAATGCATTTACTTGCATGCTCAAACATGAGCTTATAGGTCTGACTCCTGCCCTACTTTTCAAACTGTGCTAGTCTCCTTGAGTCTTATATGATAACTTCTCATGAATTGGGCTTCCAGGATTATAACTGAGGAAAACACTGACTTATAAAGGTGTTCTTTCATGCGTAAGGAGAAAGGTTTATCCAGCTTGATCCTATTATAGACTCTGTTAGCACAGCTTATACTATTACTATGGCAGTGCTCCCTACTACTTCTGTAGCTAAAAATCTGTCAGCATTTCCCCAACACTCATCTCTTTGAACAACACCCACCATGTGTTTTAAACAATTTGCTTTGGCTAAACAAGGCAAACAGATATATATAACTGTAGTTGTGTGAGACTGTAGGCTGCGTTACGTACATTGAAAATGTGAAATAACATCAAAAGCATGTGAACAAAAAAATATAGTGGTGATGAACTTATTCCTTGGTTTTAAGAATGACAGCTTAGCGGAATAAATAAGTGCCTATTTCCATCAACTATCTGCATTTTTGTCTTACCACATAATGTCCTCCCTAAATCTAAAAAAAGAATGAAAACCTAGGCTTATTCCACCCTGAAATAAAGCATTGCGTTTTAAAATATTTGTCTAGCAGAACTGAGGGATCTGGTACTTCAGGACTAATCTGCAATCTAACCCCATTCATACAAACCTGAACGTATCTTGTTATTTTAAACAGTGACAACAGTTTAATTTCAGAAGTATAGAATTACATTAAATAAAACATTTCCTTTTTTAGCAGTTGAATCCCTCAAAAAGATCTGAACTTTCTGGGTCTGCCTCACAGGATATGCAAAAAGCAAACATAGGTTAAGTCTGAGAAGGTGACTTCTGCAGTATGGAAACATGGCATCTTTGAAGTAAAATCCTGACCCCAGTGAAGCCAGTGGAAATTTTGTCTTTTTCTTTTTCAGCAGAGCCAGAATTACGCTCTGCATGGGAGCTTCCAACACTTCGACAACCCACTTTGAACACTGTACATCTTTTTAAAAAAACAAAACACCACACACTGAAAAGGATTCTTTAACTTGTCTTCACCATGATTTAGTGACAGTGTCCAGTTTACTCTGAACATCTGTGTCAAGACAACAAATCAAACACCATTTAACAACATAAAATTAATAGTAGGTAGTCCTTGAGGAGCGGCCTTGGTTCATGTATTTTGGAGCATGGAGCTATGTTACTATGTGTTTCATAGGAAAAGGGAAGGGAAGGGAAGG
>VYZM01014747.1:86313-96603 GCA_013398915.1 Dromas ardeola
AAAGGAAAAGGAAAAGGAAAAGGAAAAGGAAAAGGAAAAGGAAAAGGAAAAGGAAAAGGAAAAGGAAAGAATCTTCTATTACCTTCAAGCAAGAAAATATTCATAACTAAAATTCACCAACTGCTGGTGAAGAGAACTCAAAGAAACTTTGTATTATTTTTGTACACTTACTTTTTCTTTGAAATCTTAAAAATTGTGAGGTTTCTCTAGCCAACCATAACTTTGACCTTAAACCTTCATCCACCTACCTAATGCAATAGTTTTTTTGTGGATCATGGTGTTCACAATATATGTAATACTTTCTGTATATTTTCCTGACAACTTATGTTGGAAATCTGGTTTGGCTCTAACTTGGGGAGAAATGGTGGTAATGGACAGTGCTTTCCAATGGACATGAGTATCTAAAAATATGACAAATTTGCCTTGTCTGTTGTTGATGGAATAGTTGATGGAATAGTTGAAGCAGATTGGAAATTAAATTAATTCCACTGCATGTTCACCACACACTCTATGCATCCCTAGCACATTCAGCTTAAGCCACTCTGCAATCAGAATGAAGTAGAGATTCAGCTTTAAGTGGCATGCGTATTTTGTCGATACTTGCCATAGGGTCGTGACACTGACCACAAGGGAAAATGCAGGATAGATATGGAGTGAAAGTATGGAAATGCAGGTTTCCACAATTGATAAATCAAAATGCATGGAGCTAAAGTAGGAGAAGGAGAGAGAAGATGAGTGATGAATAGATCATGTCCACCTCAGGGAAATTAGATGTGGCAAGTAAATTTTCATTTCATTTGGACAACAATTACCTGTGTAGTTATATACAGGATTTTGAATCAGATGAGGTTATTTTGTTTGTTTGTGTTTTACCGATTACACTATTGTTGAGGTTCTTTTCATGTTTTTTATCCCTGGTTAGTGTTACATATGGAAGAATGACATGAACTGAAAAAAAGAAGCAAATAGAGCAAACAGAAGGGATACGTCAAGTCAAGGATATTAAATCTAAAATAGCAGCTGGCTGAGAGAACATTTGGCAAGAGGAAGAACAATGCCAGAGATACGCATCTCAGTGCTGGGTCAGGATTACTTCGTATACAACTGCATGTTTTACTACTTCCTTTAAGTCAATAAGACATGGAAAAGCCATCCAGCAGTCCAGTGACATGGGCTATTTCTATGCGATGTCAGAATAGGTTGTTAACAATGAGCTAACACTGGCAAATACATCGAATTTTCATCTAAAAAGACAAACAAAAAGAATGCAAGGAAGAATTTGTCTACCTTATAAATGTCAATTGGGCATCCATGGGGGAACCACTCTCTGTTCTCGCCAACAAAAGAACAATACATTTTATAATTACTCCATATGGTCTGAAATTCCTTGAAGGTATTTCTCTTGCAGTTAAATGCTGCTCTGACCTATTTTCTCTCTGGATCTGATGACTGTACTCCCAACCTTCTTACACACCATAATCAAGTTCTCACCCACACTAGATCCAGCATAATCACTATCCCGAATGTTTCCTGTTTTTCTCTATTCATTGTGCCTTCCTTTTCTGCTGTCAGGATTCTCTCCACTTTCAAGTTCCAACCTATGTTTGGAAAAATTCTGTAAGGTCAGAGTGTTTAATCTTGACAGGTGCTGAGACTGCAAATTCCCTTGCTTTCCTTAAATGGTGTGGCTTCAAAGGGAGATGTGGGGTTCTGGCACCTATCAATGTCAGATCACAATTACTCTTGTTTTGTCTATTTTATCTTTAAAATTCACAAATCCTTCTTAGCTCATTCACAGTTACCTCAATGATCTCCAATGCTTGAACCTTCACTTACATTTTACTTTTGCTGATATCATCCTTAACTGAAATAACTGACCTCAGACTCTTAGATCTGGTTCTAAACTTGGCCTTTTCATGCATCGCCATTACTGGATACCCCAAAAGCAATAGCCAGCAAAAGTACCTTGGTTTTTGTGGCTGGCGAGGAGACAGCCTGTTTTGGCAGATGGAGATTTGGCTAGGATGACCAATGAGCTTATGAGCCTTCAGGCTTCATTATTGCAGTGTACCATATCCGGCCCAGAATAAGTTCCCACAGGGTGAAGGATGTGACAGCCTATCGCTGTACAAATACTGATAGTACAGATACAGCATCTGATCCAGTAGGTTTCCGGGTTAAACTCCAAATTCTTGATGCAGATTCTCTGAGGCATTCAATTTGGACTTGGCAATCACATAAAGGGGTGTGGGGGAAAGAGGGCTGAATAGCTTGATCCTCATGTTGGTCCAATGCCAGCTCCCAAACAATTTAAAGCAACCAAAAGGCATTTCTAAACTACACCAGCTGCTAGCAGCTCCAGAGGAACCATCTGCCAGGTTAGCACATCCCAGTGCAGTCATGCCTTGATTATGCAGCTTCCAGTTCGTGCACTGGGAGGACAAATTGTACGTAAGAAACCAGATAGATGTTAACATAAGCTTGCTTGGAAATTGGGAATTTCTGTTCTGGCAGTTGACAAGTTTCAAGCCCCTTTGTAATCCTCTCATATGGCAAAGAGACTAGAAGAAGGAGAGAAGATAAAATTTTGCATCTTCTTTTTCCAAGCTCTCAACAGGCTAAGTATTCTGGACTTGTGCTCATTATGCAGGCACGCTACAATAACAACAAATATCTAGAACAATCGAGTTGTCACTAAGTGCAGAGGCTGGTACTTCCATGGTGGCCCATGGGTGGGGAACATGCTGCCAAGAGAGATTCAAATAAATCTTTCTTTTGGAGAAAAAAATTGGGACCTGTTTCTTTGCCAGTTCAAATAACAATAATATCTCAAGGGAAAAGACACAAAAGAAAGAGGAGGAGAAAAGGAAATGTCTGGAGAAAAGAGAAAAATAACTTGAGTGTAGTACACAATACTAAGAGGACAAATACAAAGAAAATATGAATACTACCTAAGATGTATTATCATTGGCTACTATTATGATCCTTATTGACATATTGGAAGGAAGAAAATGAAAGATCTGAGCTGGAATCTCCATGGGTGTAAATCAGCATCATTCTTCCTTGACTGCAAAAAGCTATGACAATTTAGAACAGCTGTTATTTGGCCCATATTGTTTTTTATGTTTTTTCTGGTTTTATTTTTGTAAATCACAGTGATGATCATGGGACAGAGGATGGATTGACAATATGAGCTGTGAATCCCATAGGACATGTCTGCTGTTTCGAGTTTTCGAAGTCTTTTGAATGCTTAACGCAATGCTATTTGAATAACTAACAAAGTTTTCTTTGGCAGAAACCCTATTTGGTATCAGAACAACTAAATGATGACTTCAAATGATAATTACCAAACTGTGTTGTTGCTGGTTCATAATTGCATGTTTGAGTGTTGGGAGAAGGAGAAATTAAATTCTGTGTCATTGACCGTGTCAGGAGAACTGGTATTCTGAGTTCGGACGGAGTTAGTTGAGACTTCAGTTCAGCTTTTGCTTTGAAAATATGCTTTCTTCCTTATGGAGAGCAACATGTTGTTTTTTAATTAAGTTTTGGTCCACTTTGTCCACAGTCCTTATCTACTTATCAAGGATATTTACAGAGTACCACAATCCAACATGTCTTTATAACTGTGATTCTTTTACAAATTATTTATTGCAGACAAATAGGAGTACATATTACTTAGTAGCAACGGCAGAGTTGTAGAAAAAAAGAACGTAAATTGTTCTTTACTTCACAAGCACTTTAAATAGCTATGTGCTAGACATCAGAGATGGCAAACAGATAAATAATTTCAACAATGAAAGAAAACAACACTGAAATACAACATAGCACAGCCAAAGGAAAATGCTGCCTGAAATAAGCTTGTTTGTAACTGTACAGGAGTAAGAAAAACAGCCTTTCCCCTTACCATCATCAAGCAGTCAGGTTAAGTCAGTTTGAAGATTCACAAAAAAATTCCCTTATCCACTAGTAATGTATAATACTGTGGAAAAATCTTTAATTCAAAATGTTAATTATGGTAAATAAAAGCACTATTCTCCTGTGCTTTTCTTTGTTCTCATTACTATTTCAGATCTTATACACAGAAGTTCAGGCAGGGGGTGATTTTAGCAAGCTCTGGTTTGCTAAGTAGTTAAGTTTGCTAAAAACACAGATTTGCTAAATAAGAAGTCATGTGAATGGGAATTTTTCTTCTCAATATGAACTCTAATGTTCAGAAGCGTCATGGCAGCCGCTGAGGAGGTGAAAACCCTCAACACCTGATCACAGAAATCAGACTCCCTTTTCTCTGATGCTACAAGTGAACCGGCTGTTTCCCAGGACAAAGTAGCACCTTTATTGAACGTGGCCGTAGCCTCCTGTCAACGCTCATCCACAAAAGGCAGGTACTCAACTGCTACGCAACTGCCACGTTCATTTGCTATCATCTGTCTCAATATAGTGAAACTCTGTTATTATTTTTACCCGAAGTAGCGCCTTTGATCTTGACAGGAGTATGTTGAGAGGTTGTTTAAGAAGGCGTCACAATGAGAGTGGTCTGTAACTGTGTAGTGCGGACACTGTTAGCACCCTCACTTTTATAAGAAGCAAAGCAGACCCACTGTATACTCTTATTTGTTGAGCTAACCCCACAGACGAATCCTGTCTTCTAAGTGATTTGCAGAGAATTAAGAGGGATAAAGAACTGGTGTTCACTTCCAAGGACTGATTTTCAGGGCTAGTTTTAACTATCACTGTGACAAGTTCCTTTCATATAGATAGATATGCGGATAGATGTGCGTGTCTGTGTGCATCTATGTGTCTGCATGCGTCATCTGAGATCCAATGGGACAAGAAAACAGAAAACAGCCTCTTCTTGAACTGCTTAGAAACTCCTCTTCTTGTCTCTCTGGCCCCCAAGTTGCCTCCACTGAGAATTGTTGCAGAACTTTTCATTTCGGCAGAGAAGTACCAGGCCGCAATATAGGCATTTGGTCAGTTCCCAAAGTTGAAGCTTTTCCACCCTAACTTTTTAATGAGAAATAGTCCTCCTTCCTCATCCAGAGATTTATTACAAAGTAGTCTATAAGTCTTACTTTCCCTTCCTTTTAGGCCTTTATTACACAGTCAGATAGTTTCCAGAGATTTCTCCAGACTGTTTTTTTCATATCATTATTTCAGTAATCATGTAAAGATTGTTTGGAATGTCTTGCTTTGACCTAATTCAGGAGATGGAGCCTTCTGCCAAGAGATTGACAGTGATCATGGATTTAAAATTTCTCAGAATCATGTTTTTAATCGGGGCATCCTCAAAACTGTTGAATTAGTAGTGATGTATAAGTTATAGCTGTGAAGTTTTTAATTAATTCGTAGAGTTTCTGTGAATAGAATTCACTTTCAGCTCTTACAATAAGTTTATGGTGGTACAGATTTTGCTTAAGGCTCAAGTGAAATATAATATTTGGTCTTAATCCAACTTAATGTGATGTCCAGTCAGGATTTCCTCGAATGACTCATTCATACCCCTACTGAATTGAAAAGGATATGTGTACATCGACGTTGAGCTTAAAATCCAAGATTTATGATTTCTTATCTCATTTCTAAATTGGCACCATACAACATCTTTATATTCTGATCATATAAAAAACCACAACTTTTCTTTTTTCCCTTGTTTTTCTTGTCTAATGAGCTCACATCAAAGAATGCAGGTCACTTACACAGGATGGGACAAAAGTGGAGCGTTCATTCTGGACAGCCAACTACACACGTATGGCCAATGTAAAACAGTAGCCGAGTAATCCCACAAGGATGCTATAATGCCTTAAGATAATGCAGGGACCGGTGGTGTTCAGCTGCTTTGTGGGATCTGGTTCTGTGCAAGCTCTCGCCTGCTGATGGGTGCAACCTCACTTGCTCCTTAACAAGAGCAAATTCTCTTAGCAAATGATCCGACTTCAGCACGGGAGGGAGAAGGAGCTACACCAGGTCAGTTATGGAGCAGAGGATGTAATCCGCTACCTCAAAGTCAATCTCACGTTGCAGCAACTTCATTATGTGGCCATAATCCAAAGGTGGCCTTTGCACGTATAGCACAGGAATAACAGATAGAAAAAAAGATGATGTACTGCCATCTGTAATTTGTTTTGAGGACCACACTTAAAAGCTTTCCAATTTGCCAATATTAACTTTCAGAATGAAAATCTGTGACATCAAATATTCACAAATTCGAAGTTGTGGGCTTGTATTATTGTCAAAATCTCAAGGGATTCAAATAAATCCTTTATAATCTATCCAAAAAGCTTTTGCAAGGAGCTTGAAAATATACTGGAAACACATGATTGGTAAGAAAATCTATGAGAACGGAGAGCTTCTTATTTACAGCAGGCAAAGGCAAAACTAAAGCCAGTGTCAGAATTTTAATACTCAAATAGCTGAATGAGAAGCTGGACCAAGCACACATAATTTAGCAGTGAAGCTAATTATCTATTACAGCAGTGTTGTTAGCAGTGATAAGGATTAGATCACTTTCTGAAAAACATTCTCTAGTTCAACCAGGAATTATGAGGCTTTATGCCAGAAACTAGAGTAGCTTATTATGGTAATTGTCCCTGACCTGTCCAGTAATGCCAGATACTAGTTTTCCAAACATACATATTATGTTCAGTTCTTCTGCGTAGTTGTGCTGATGCCACATTGTGAAATTCTCTGTGTGATTCACCCAACAGAACAGATCAAATCAATAAGCATTTAATAAAGCCCAGGCTTGAGACTCGTCTCCCCTCGTGGTAGGTGCCAAGTAAATGGCAGAAAATACCTTCCTGCACAACCCCAGAAACACAGCTGTATGCACTGAAAGATGTTTTTGAACTAATTGTTCAAGTTTTTGTAATCCTGCTTTTTCTTACGGATGAGGATCCGATCTGCATTCTTTTCAAAGCAACCTCTTGCTTTCTGAAATTTATTGACAGCAGATTGCCCCATTGTGGGCTAACGGATCAGGTTCAGACATTATAAACACTGAAAAGAGTCCAAAAACACAGCAGAAAACCAATTCGTTTTTATTGCAGTCCCAGCTACACAGTCTCACGGTTCCTTCAGATGTAACAATTTCATGAATCTAAGATCTAGTTAGAATCTAAATTATTTGTCAGCATATGTGTTGTACTGTTTGTTATAATCAAAGAGAAACAGTACGTCACTACTACTAACAGCCTATGCAATTTTGTCCTCATTCTCTCAGACTAACAGAATTATGCCTATACCTATATTTGCCATATTCAGAATGAAAATGTTTTTCCAAATTGACAAAAATATTTGGTATATTGTAGGGCAAACTGAAGGTGGGAAAAACTAAAACCAATGTTTTTTGGAAGTTAGATACAAGTTTGACTTGATCTGTGTCCCATTTATCTCCACTCAGAATCGGAAGGTGAACACAGGAACAACAGACCTGGTTCGGGTTAACTCTTGAAATGTGTACATAAATTCCGTTAGTTGTTCTTACCGGTCCTCAAAGTTGAATGGGATTTTTTTTTTTTTAGAGAGAACATCTACACGCCGTGATGACTGCTTTGAATGATTGTGAGTCATCATGGATCATCACATGACTGAGTTAAAGCTTCCTCTTTGTTATTTCAGGAGATAGACTTACTCTGTAATTGCTAGGTTTTGCTCAGTATGATACTGTTCATGGTGTTCCTTGGTGAAGATTCCACACGTCAGCAGTCCTAGGTCATTATCTGGAAGTCCACAGGCTGCCTTTATATATGAAGTACTTTAAAAACTCTACATTGTTACCAACTGTTTAAGTTACCTGTACAGCAGAACACCCATTCCTAGCCTTGCTGCTC
Organism: Dromas ardeola; assembly: GCA_013398915.1. Taxonomy (NCBI): domain Eukaryota; kingdom Metazoa; phylum Chordata; class Aves; order Charadriiformes; family Dromadidae; genus Dromas; species Dromas ardeola. The sequence goes on from VYZM01014747.1 coordinate 94,140, forward strand.
TGAAAAAATGGCAACATACTGGATTCATCACTTCCAGGGTCACGCTGCTTCCTTTCTGTTGCTGACCACCTCTTCCATCGCAGAACTGCTGCGCGTTCCCAGGAACAACTATAGAGGCACCAGCGTTGATCCTGCACAGGTATAGAAAACCTCCTGCAGGACAGTATCTCCATGGGCTTCGTGCCTTAACTAAAATGTGGTCATGTCTTCATGCGCAGTATTATCAAGCACCACACTTTTAAATCCATCTCAAAGTCATCTCTTAGAGGAGTTTCAAAAGTAAAGGAGGGTTTTCTCTCATATTCATTAACATCGATGGATGTGATCTCTGATGGATGCTGTGATTGCGGCTGACTGCCATGGGCCCTTGAGGGGGCCACGGAATTCAGTTTTACAAGTGCTGCTGGCCCACAGAAGATCTGTCTTTTCTCATGTGCGTCCAACCATACGTTGTGCCGTTCTGATGCAAATACCAGCCTCGGCTTCATCAAGTAGGAATACCGAAGTTCAACAAACCGTTAAATGTTCCTGGAGAAACGTACTAGAAAAACCATGTGCAACACATTTTCGAACCACTTTGCTCCATTGGGAATAGGATTACCAATGAGAAGCTGTTTCCATTTCAGCAAAATTTTGTATCTGTGCACACAGCAAGAAGAGAGCTAGCGTTCTGCGATTTTATTTTAGACCAAAAATAATGATGGTGCTGTGTAACTGGCAGTAAAAATTCATCCTGAAATTCTTACAAGAACTGAAGTTGTATATCACAATTTAGTTTTTGTACAGCCATATAGCCTAATCAGCACTTCTTATTCAAACAATATTTCCAGCAATGAGTTCAGAAGTAGATACATAAACAGGGTTATCGGCTCTAATTGAGATACTATCATATATAACACATACAAAGACACTTGGCAAGCTTTTATCTTACAAGTTGTATTTGCACATGGATGGTATTTATAGCCCTTAAATTAAAATAAGATTTTTTTTGGTTTTAGTTTTTCATCAACATTGTTCATCAAGCAGGCCATACTCCTATATGACATTGTGTTCTGGAGCTGACCTGCATTCCTTTCAAACCATTTAATCACACACAGCTGACCAACATTCCTGTATAAAACCACCTAATCAAATGCATTACAAATACCCCAAATGGTTACTTAATCTCCATATATGTACAAGTGTGAAACGTGCAGTGTCCAAATATGCCCTTTCATAAAAGCGAATGACATAAAAGCAAAAGAGGTTTCCAAAGTAAACCTTCCCCCCCTCACCCTCAATCAGCACAGTCATTTTTAAGGTGGTTAAGATATTATTGCTCCATGTAGTTGACCTTGCACAGGAAGATTAGAATTCACTGTCATTCGTATTCAAGCTTGTTTTCTACATGTCTTAAAAATGCAATTTAAGAAGAAAGAAATATAACAGCTTTCCACTTCTGGGCAAGTATGTCAAATGAGCTGCAAAGTATTTGAAAATGCATGACGCTGCAGCACCTAGATAGCTCAAGGAACATACCACAGAGAGCTATATTCCCTTTCATCTCCAAGTTGCTGGGTTCAGATGAAAAGCTTCTCAAGGTTATTACTGTCTGATGACTGTGTCTCAGGATTAAGTGGAATATGAGTTATTTTTTTATGTCCAGTAGCCACGCTTTCACTAGCACTTTCACTAGAAATCCCTATAGGAAGGACAGAGACTCACTGAGCTGGAGACTGAACTGTTTTCCCGGTTTCCAGAGATACTCGTCCAGAGCGGTGCTACGTGCTGACTGATGTGGGCATACTTGTGGTACTGCTGAGTGTGCTCTATGTGTTCGGCGGGCAATAGTTTTCCAAAAATGCCAAAGTAGCATAAATTCACTTTAATTTCCTACATGCATCTTCAGGGCTTTTGCCGTGTTTGCTCATCAGAGAAAATGAAATCTAGGAAGTTCTGTGCTTGAAATGTAAAAAGCACACAAAAGCAGGGGGAGATGGAAAGGTATATAAAGGGATACATTTAAGAGACAGGATGGAAAATGTGCTTATGAACAGTAAGGGGAAAAAAAAAAAATCCCTGTTAATGCTGCGAAAGCACAGCACAGAACAGACTAAATCACAAAGAAGAAGAACAGCCGAAGGCGTGCTTTTCTGCGCTTCTCCCGTGTCCATCAGATGCCCCGGTGGCAGGGTGTCACTCGGGATGACCCATTAGGAGGAGGAGGCCTTTTTCCAGGCACCCCCTGAGGAGCAGCCCGCGGGTTTCTGGCCGCCTCACCGAGAGCTCAGAGCGACGGGTGCAGGACCACCCTCTGCACCTCCGCGGCGCGGACCCTCCGCGCTGAAGGGGGAAACGGGGGTTTCTCGCCAAGGCAAGTGAGACCCGCTCGGGGGGAAGGTGTTCCAGGGTGACACCGGCTCCGTGGGCGTGAACCGGCGGGAAGCAGCGACGCTTCCCAGGTTTTATTGCAGACCAAAAAAAA
>VYZM01014747.1:97394-139684 GCA_013398915.1 Dromas ardeola
CGCGGAGCCGGGCCCGGGGTCCCCCGCGGGGGATGCGGGGAGCGCTGGAGGCGCCCGATGCGGCTGCGGGCCGTCCCCGGGGGGTGCCCGGGCGGCGGGAGAGGCGGCCGAGGGGGGCCGGGAGCGGGACGAGGTGGGGGGGCGAGCCCCGGCCCCCGCCATCCCGCCCCGGGGAAGTGCTTTCCGCATGAAATCAGGGCTGAGCGCGGGGGGTTTTGCTGAGGCTGAGCACATACGTGATGTCAGCTCCGCGCAGCGCCGCCGCCAAACCCCCGCGCAGCGCAGCGGGAGCCGCTGACACCCGCAACCGGCGCAAAATCCGCCTCCGCTCCGCTCGGAGCCCCGCCACGCCGGCGGGGGGGACGCCGCCTTCAGCACCCTCCTGTCCCACCGGGGCAGGCCGACATCTGGAAGGAAATCAAGTAGGAGTTGCATGTTCGTAACTGTGGGGCGGCAAAGGCAAAGTTGCCTGGTAGAAAAACTGCGCCTCGGCTTACGCTTGGGTCAGCCCAAGATCGCGTTTTTGCAGCACCAGGGATCAAACCGTTTTCCTACCCATATCGGCGGGCGCTTTTATGCGAGCGAATGCAATTTGTATGGAGGTAAGCTCGAGGATCAGGTCCTGATGATCCTGGATACAAACCAGCTCCTAAATGGTCTCAGTCTTCATTGTCAGTGTTATCACCTCATGGCACTTTCAATGGTTGGCTTACAGCCACAGCTCTTAGAAAGAGATATTAATCAGTCACAACTGCTTCTCGAAAAGCTCCCCTACCCCAAAACCCACCACAAAACTGCTGGTGCCTATGGTTCCATGGAAAATCTTGGAAGCATGGCCTCGTTGTACACCTCAGTGATCCAAATGCAAAAGATAGCTTAAAAAGTTTTAAAAAAATTATTCTGGAGCAAATCACTTGGTTGTTGGGACGTTTTTTGTAACATTTAAACGGCTGAAGAAAGGGATACAATCATAGCATAGGAAAACCAAAATTACTTTCTATCTTGTGCAAATAACTCTGATCCCGCAGCCAGGAATTATGTTGAATGATGTGCATGTATTTAAGTCTGTGTGCTGTAGCAGACTTTGATAATGTCCCGCCCTTACTGAATTTGGTATGTGTATGTACTGCATGTACACCCAACGAGCCATAAATAATAAGACCCCCATTGCCTTACTACCACCCATAAACATGTGCTTCTTCACCCTAAAATCCTCTGCGACTAGCTCATGGGCTGCCACTTCTCTCTTTGTACTGCTAAGCCTGTGAGTATGCCTGGTGCCATACTGGAGCGGCATTTTGAATTTTTCGCGCCCATATTTTGCACCTGAGCTGGAAACCTGGTCTTGAGAGGAGGTTTGAGGGGTTGCTCAAGAGGGTGTTAAAACACAATGAGAATGTGTTTTCACATGAAGAAAACAATTAGAATTTGACCTGTCCAGTTGTCAAGAAGAAACTTGCCTCACCACTATAGTTCCAAAATGGTATAGTAGCTTTTCCTTTAGGTATTCCTTCAGTTAACACACAGGCATTGTGCCCATGCCTGGTGTGAAAAGGCTTCCATTGTAAGGTGTGGTGTGTTTCATTTTTGCGTGTTTTCCTGTGTCAAAGACTGACTTATGCAAACTGACTGTTCCACTTCACTCAGTCACTAACGGTATCTTAAACCAGCAGTTCATTCATTTTTCAGATCTTTGTGGTTTCTGATCTGTGTCATTGACTCAGTGTGCTGTAGAAAGCAAATGTGGCTTGTAGCTTGTTGAAAAAGTGGGTAAAATAGAATTATATCAGAGGAAGGGACCAGTGAAGAGTTATCTCAAAATCCAAGGAGCCTGTAAGAGACCAGCCTGTTAAAAAGCCTCCTTGTATGAGTGTTTAGTTCAGTGTGGGCTACTCAAAATACTTTTAAGTGGCATTTTGGCATAAGGAGATGTACAGTCTTTCAGGTAAGGAAGTCCTATAGAAGATAGTTGATTGTATTAGCTAGAATCTGCTCTTCCTTTTAATGTTTTTGTCTAGAGACAGCAACATGGTAAGTAAGTATGGTGTGATTTCTTCGGGGGCAGCTTCTGAGTTTACAAAGAGCCATATGTAAAAGGTAGGCTGGTTGGACAAGGTGACTGACTGGTACGTTTGGAGATGCAGTCCCTTCCCTGAATACTGTGAGTAAGCAATAGGTCACTTTGCATTTATTTTTTTCATGGCTGGAAAACCATAATCCCGAATACCTACACCTTTTGTAACCACTTTTTGACAAGGCATCATCAGAGCTTCAAGAAACTAGGAAGTGCTTCTTACTGCCCCTCTGCTTCCCAATTGTCTGGTCTTGCTGGGAGCCAAAACCTGTACCCATGTGAACTCCATAGGTCCAAGAATTCTTCTTCCAAAATGTACCTGAGGTGGGATACCATCTGCCTGCGCTGGTACAGCTCTCCTTCTCGCACAGTCCTCTTCCAGGATGTCCCAGGCCCCAGTTGCCTCTACACCTGCAGCAGACCCATCCTGCTTGGACACTTGCCTGATTAGAACCAGGAAGGGGAAAGCATGACAGCCCTGCTGCGGCCGCTCTAGTTTCTGTCCTCTGAAATGGAGACATGCCGGTAGCGCTGCCGCCGCGCTGTGATGAGATGCCAGCAAGAAAGGGGAGCACACAGCCAGAGGCAGGCTGGTGGGGGGACTCGACAGGAGCACAGAAGTCACGTTGGCAATAGTGCAGGGACGATGGTACTCATGGTCCTGGCATCGTTTGATGGCGTGCATGCATGGAGTAGTGGTGCTGCACCCCACAAGCACAAAGACCAGTAGTTCCAGCAGCCTTTGTGGGATGCAGCATGTTATCTCTCCTCACCGTTTTTTTAAATGTTTCGGCTGACTAGATGGGATGTGCCGCAGAACTTTATTTCCACCCCGTGTGTCTCTGATTACCTGCACGGAGCTCCAGAAGCAACCCATGAATCACGAGCATGTTTACAGGAGCAAGGAGGGAAAGAGGAGGGAACAATTACCATTTTTATTTCAGTTTTATTAGAATAAACCTACATGTATTTCAGGTTACTGTTGAAGGTAGAATGCCAGAAGGAGAATATTCTTATCCTTCCTTATGCAGCCATGTTAATTAATGCTAAGTAAAATAAAGTTCATATTTTTCAGGTGAAAGTCTTTGTAAGGAACCCGTTTGCCAATGCTTTACCGTGGATTGCTTAGAAAACACAGTGATTTTGTCCAGTTGAAATACATATGTTCATTGTCAAGATGAAAAATACATTAAAAAAAGTTGAGAAGTATTAGATTTTGGAAGGGTGAGTAGTTGTTCTTTTCAACTGTTGTCAGAATAGGACCATAACTAAACTAAAGGAAATAATGCTTAGATAATTGGCAAGAGAACTTGGGGGAGTGTTGTGTCTGTGCTCTCTCTTTTTCTGGCAGATCTGTCTGTTCCTCAAAGGAGACAGAGAAGATAGGCTTACATGGAGCAGGTGCATAGTAAACACAAGGGGTTTTCTCTTTAAATGCAAATGTGGTTGTAGGATAGCTTTGTATGCGCAGGAGAACCATTGGAAACAAGAAAATAGAACATGTGCATCAGATACCTTATTGATTTAAGGTCTCGAGAGTTTGCAGCTGAGGGGGAAAAAAGTAATTATTTAATTATTGTGGTAAAAATATGACCTGCTGCTTACCTGTCTAAGGTGGAACTGTAATTTCATCTTCTAAGGTAAAACTCCAAGTGATTCAGAGATCTGAGGATCAGATCAGAGGTATCAAAGAGAAGTACAATTCCGCTGTCATAGTTTGGCAGTTGGGGCAATCCTTCACTAGGTATATTTTCCTGTATGTTAAGGAGCATTTAGAAAGCTTACTCTGAATATGAATGTGGTTGATTTGCACTGTATAAAGAATTACGGAATAATACTTGAAAATGTGGGGTTTTTTCTGGTCAAATCATAGCGTTAGGTTTGGAAGGTTTGCTGTAAGCATTTCCTTTTCAGTTCCGTTTCCTCCCCAGTTCTTGTTTGCAGTTGAACTGCTGGCATTATTTTTCTTTGTTTATACCGGAGAAAAAGGCATTGTCTCACTTATCTTTTAAACTCAATACAGTGTGTTACATGACCTCTCCTTGTGGATAAACCCTCCCCCCTCTCCCCCTCGTCTGTTTTATTGTTACTGTATCAATCTGGGACTTACCATTCAACATTAAATTCTAATCAGGAACTTAACACTTCCCCTCAACCCCCCCATTTTAGCAAACTTGTTTACATCTGTGAGTAAAAATCAGGCTGTGCTGCATAGCTTTCTCACATGTGTGCGACAAGGGTATGCACATGATTATGATTTGAAGCTGTACTGCTCTGCTGGTTATTCATCCATGTAGCTCTTCTGCTGGGTCTGGCCATACTGGCTGGCATTTTTTTCTTAAGAAATAGGAAATACACTTAACTGTTCAGACTTAACAACATATAACTGCTAGTATGTTTATACATGCATGTACATATCTCATGTTCTCTTTTGATAAAATACAACTGTAAATGTTCTGCCTTTTGTGTGCTACGCTGTCAGTTCCAGTTGAGTCACAGTAGTAAATTTATGAAGAGCCTAAGAATTGCTTTTGAATTGGCTCAAGATTTTAAATCTTGAAGTTGTCAGCATGATGAGAGATTTATTTGAATATTTGTAAATGCTGTGTCCAAGATGTTTTTAAAAACAAAACAACAACAAAAAAACAAAACAACAGAACCCCAAACAAAATAAAGTAAAATAAAACTAGTAAATATAATGCACATGGAAGGAGGAACGCTAGCAAGGTAAATAAGCTGCATGTCACATTCCCTGACCCACACTTCTGATGTGCTCAGTCTAAGTTTTGTGCTCATTTCTCCTCCTGCACATTCAGAGAGTCCTAAGGTATGTGTCCTGATTATGTTAAATACTGGGATATTACCATTTTGCAAACTCACATGTTGAGCACTGGATAAAGCACAATATTTGTGCTTGTTGCTAGGACATGGGCAAAAACTTACGTTGAGTTACAGAATGGAATCACCAGGAAATTGAGTTATACTTACATCATTAATTATTGGCTTTTCATTAACCTAAACCAGATTTTAAATTAGAGGTAAAGGAATTTATGGCAGCTAAATGTAAGCAGCTTTGAATATATACCATCATCTTGAACTCTGCCAATGCATTTCACTTCGTATCCGCAGAATCATAGTTACCTGGGCCCCTTGACTAACATTGTTCATGTTTAAATTAGTGGACATCCTTGTGGTAGATGTGAATGGAGTGAGGCAGCGTACCCATGGAACAAGCAACAGGTTAGAAAAAGGAGGACTTGGCTTTTCACTGTCCTTTGGAATATGAAACATTCCACAACATGTCAGTGCGATGCTTGCTTAAAGCAATTTGATAGCATAAATTTTAGGAGTTTGTTTGTATTCCTTTATATACGTCTTTGCATTAGTTATTTGCGTATGGCTTTTTACGTTTTCCATAGGAAAAGGAGAACTACCTTTTAAAGTCTGATAATGCTAAGAGTAGTTGCTGTTATGATTGAACAGGCCAGATCTTGGAAAAAATGCTGTCAAAGCAATTAGTTGCACCTTAAAAGAGAACTAAATTTGTAGTAGAGTGTTACAGAGCACATGGTGCAGTTCCAGAAATTAATGGTTTTGCATTTAGTTCAGCATGCTTCTGTTAATGTTCATTTGTGTTAGTGTCCAATGTTGTATTTTTGATAAATAGTAATGATACTGCTTTTGGTGATAAGTTGGCTCTTAATTCTAGATTCAGGAAGCCTCTGTTTACAAACAGCTCCATACAGTGTTTCTTGGAACAGGGTTTTGGGAGAACCAGTATCTGAGAGATTAATATAAAATCATTACTTATTTTTCAGCACTATGAATCTGCTACTGGTGTATATGACACAAATTTAGCAATCATCTCGGCTGCTCGGTAGTGCATTCAAAAGTACCGATAATGTCAGTCTAATGGGTAGGTGTTTCACACCATACTTGGCAACTTTAGCCATCGTTCTCTGAGACTGAACAGAGAGCAATTAAACTTTCACCCACTTCTTTAGAGTTGTTCTTGAGGGTCATAGATGAAGCACATTGGCAAACAGCGTAATGGAAACTGTATTTCTGCTCTTTAATGTGATGCTCCCTGTGCGGAGGAGTTAACTGTTGCCTCCCTGCCCTTCCTGGTGAAGCGCTTCATGAGTCGGATCTGAGATGAAATGGCTGGAACAGCCCTACCCGATGACGGGAGGTTTAGCTGTGATTGAGTGCCGAGATGCCCAGGGCCAGACAGCCAAGTGGAGCATGACTGTGCACGTGCTCGGGGTTTCCACAGAGAGGCAGGTGGCAGCAAGGGATTTTTATCCCCGTGCCCAGAATTTTCTGTATTTCACTAGCTCGCTTCTTCCCGTGGTAAATTAGCCCGTATGTAATCCCTGCTGCTGTGATCCGATTCTGACCAGAACTTTAATTGTCTGAGTCAACACCAGCTTGTGTGTCTTTATACTCTCCTCATAAGGCAGCTGAGCGTGCTGAAGAACTGCATTCCTTCTTCACTTGTCTTCTGGATGTGATTTAGCAAAATGCACACAGAATCTCCCCGGAGTGAATCATTCGTTACGCAGTCGGTTTAAGAACATGCGTAAATCCCTTTGGTCACTTGGTGGACAAATGGTAGTAAGCCATCCCTGAGAGGGTGTAGTGTCTGTAGTAGTTTGTAGAGGATGTAGTGTTGCAGCTGTACAGCACACCACTGTTTGAGGGGAGGAGGTCCTGAGTTTGAAGGACTTTATCACCTCCTGGGTTTCTGCATCACCGTACCTTCTGCCCCTGGTAGGAGCAGTAGTGGATGAAGGCATTGTTATTACCTTGATGTTCTTCTCAAATAACTGACCTTGAAACAGATAACTAATGGTTAGAGCTTCCGCGTCCGGCGTTAGTACGTTATGAAGAGGAATGAGTGCCATTTACAGGTGACACAGCTGCCTGTAGAGTCTAACAGTGTCTCTTCATTAGACAGTAAAACTGTGCCTCAAGGATGAGGTTAATCTGGCCTGACTCTGTGAATCCCCACAGGAAGGGCCAGCTAGCACATGTTACAGTGTCCTCCAGGAGTACAAGGGAAGCAGGTTGTGTAGGGGGAGGAATTAGCCCTGCTAATACAATTTAGCAAAATGGACACTCTCTCCAGCATGTGTTCCTCATCAGGTCCCATATGCTTTATGGTATGTTCCCAGGCTTTGCTTTTTGCAAATGGAGTTTTTAGATGAAAGTATCTACAGTAGCACTATTTCTGGATGTGTCTACACTGCAATCGAGTAGTGCGATTGCAGGACATGCAGACAGATCTGTACTAGCTTTGATCTGTATGTGATGTGAAGACATGCCAGCCTAGACTTAAGAGAGGGCTGTCCAGGCCTTCTGGACAGATTATTAAGCCATGCTGAAGTCGGCTTTCATCTGTCTTCACTGCTATTTTTAACTCTGCTATCTAGATTAACACTACCGTGGATACTCCTACACATGCTGACATAAATCCACGATTGCATGCCCACTGCTTCCCTACAGCACTGTCGGTGGATGCTCTGCATCTGGGCGTGCGTCCCTTATTCTTCGTACTGAGACAGTCTAGTTCTCTTTTCCACTGAGTTTAGTTGTTTATTTCACAATTTAATTCCCCTCTGTAAGGAATTATAGAAAGAGCAACGGAGTGTAGGAGAGACTTCTGGCAATTTTCCACTCCAAAAATTAATTTTATAGTCTCTATTCCAAGTCTGATTGTTAAGCTCAGCCTTAAAGAACCTCCAGATCCAGGCCTACATGTTTTTTGCAAGTGCGAAAATCCAGATGAGAAACCACGTTGACGAAGCAATGTTAGAAAGTTAGCGTTTTAAAATGTTCTTTATGAAAGCATTGAATCTAGACCACAGTTATGTGAAAAAAAATGTGAAATTATATGAAAAATAACAGCAATGACTGTAAGTTAGTTATCGTATATAAAACACAGTCCAACTTTATTAAAAGGATCTGAATATATTTTTAAGAGTATTAATGTGTATGGGTTTTGAACATTGAAGGGAAGAGCCCTGCACTACTGAGAGTTTCTTGCTTTGTTTTGTTTTTTTTTTGTTTTGGTTTGCTTTTTAATGGATGTAAAAGGGGTTATTTTTGCTTTGTCAGTCATATTAATTATTAAGTTACTCCGCAGTCTTGTCAATGAAGTGTGCTTCTAATTAAGGTACCATGTTTTAAGAGTAAAGTTTGACAAAAGCAAGCATACTTGCACATCAGATTGTAGTATTTTTTATTCAGAAATAGACTTCTATTTCCTCATTAAAAAACAACCAACCAACCAAGACTGCATAGAACAGCAAAACTGATACTTATCTAAGGATATAGTGTAAAAAGATCTGTTGAGTATCCAGTTCTTTTACTGTGCCATTTTCATGCTATTTAACAAAGACAAGGGAGAAAACATGACTTGAAAATTGAAGTTAGGACTTAAAAAGATTAATTCATGCAAATTTTTTTCATGCCACAAAAATATTTCACATAAAAGCGAGTATTGTCAAACAAAGAAGAATACAAAATAGACTCTACAAAGGCATATGTTTCTGTGACATGAGACAGGCTGTAGAGGAGTAAGGTGCAGCTGAGCTTTTCAGCCTGGTGGAATGTTGCAGCTTACTTATCTGCCAAGGAAATATTTTGTTTCTAGATAAATGGTTGAACTGAAATAAATAAAATATTCCCTCATCTTTCCTTAAACAGTTGTTTAAAAAAAGTATTTCTTATGCCTGTCCTTGACACCTTTCTGAGGAAAAAGAACAGCCGTGGCTCACTGGATAGATAAGTATGCAAGCACGTACCAGCTAAGCCTGGTTGTAGCACCACGTGGTCTTGAATAAATTATCTAATTCTTTTCACTTATGCACCTATAAAACGAGCAGAAAATATATTAGGGAATTGCAGTAGCAGAGTTGTCAATACCAACATCTTTTTATAATACAGAGATCTAAAAATGCCTAATGTTTTTCATTATGAAAAAGATTCATCCTTTTCCTGAACAGCTCCAACACCTTCACAGTTTGAAGGTGCTAGAGACTGAGTGTGTCTCCCGTGGTGTACTTAGTCTTCCTTAGTCCCCTCAGTGGTCCTGCATAATGCTAGGGGTGCCCTCCCCCAGGACTGCGCACTACACAGATAGCTCTCGGTGTCTTCTCTTGATTGAAACTCCTTCAAAGAAAAAAGCCATTATTGGAAATTACATGAATAGTTAAAAGATTTGCGATTGTTACGAAGTCAGGTGCTTTTAAATTAAAAAATGGGAGAGCCATTTTGTGGTGTCCTCACTTTTCCCCTTTTCAGCAGGTTGCATGGTGGTCAGGGATGTTTAGCTGATATCCTTGGCTCATTTGTTAATGGAGCTGTAAGGAACATAGATAACGGGGTAAAGAAATGGTACGGGGGACCTGGTTACACAGGGCATGGAAAAGGTTGAAGTACTGAATGCCTTCTTTGCCTCAGTGTTTACTAACAAGACTGTCCTTCAGTGGGAGAAGGTTGGAACAAGGAAAATGTACCCTTGGTGGAAGAGGATCAGGACAAGGAATACTTCATCAAACTGAACATACGTAAATCCATGGACCCTGATGGTTGCACCCACAGGTCCTGAGGCACCTGGCAGATGTCATTGTGAGGCCACTCTCAATAGACTTTGATCAATCATGGTGACTGGGATAAGTACCTGAAGATTGGAGTAAAGCAAATGTCACCCCTATCTTCAAGAAGGGCAAGAAGGAGGACTGAGGGAACTACAGGCCGGTCAGCCTCACCTCAATCCCTGGGAAGATGCTCGAGCAGCTAATCCTGAAAACCATTTCCAGGCACATGAAGGACAAGAAAATCATCACTAGTAGTTAGCATGGTGGGGAGGNCTCGAGCAGCTAACCCTGAAAACCATTTCCAGGCACATGAAGGACAAGAAAATCATCACTAGTAGTTAGCATGGTGGGGAGGTCAGGCTTGACCAACTCAGTAGACTTCTATGATGAAATGTCTAGCCTGGTAGATGAGGGGACAGAAGTGGATAGTGACTTCGTAGGCTTCAGCGAGGCCTTTGACACTGCCTCCCATAAGATCCTTACAGGGAAGCTGTTTATGTACGGGCTGGATGAGCAGGCAGTGAGGTAGATCAAAAACTGGCTGTATGGACAGATCTAGAGAGTCGTGACTAGTGGACAAAGTCTAGTTGGAGACCCGTGACTAGCAGTGTATCCCAGGGGTCAAATCTTGGTCCAGTCCTGTTTAACATCATCATTAATGATCTGGATGGTGGGATGGAGTGTACCCTCAGCAAGTTTACAGGTGACACAAAAACTGCAGGTGGAGTGGCTGATATGCCAGAGGGTCATGCTGCCAACCAGAGGGACCTCAACAGGCTGGAGGAGTGGGCTGAGAGTAATCTCAGGTTACTGCACTGAATTGCAAAGCCCTGCATCTGGAGAGGAACAACCCCCCACACCAATATATGCTGGAGGCCACCCAGCTGGAAAGCAGCTTGGCAGAAAAGGACCTGGGCATCCTGGTGGACACCACTTTGAACATGGGAGACCAGTGTGCCCTTTTGGCAAAGGCCAATGGTATCCTGGGCTGCATTGGACAGAGTATGTCCAGCAGTGAGTGGACAGTGAGTGAGTGATCCTTCCCCGCTACTCAACACTAGGCTCCCCACTATGAGAGAGACATGGACATGCTGGAGAGAGTCCGACAAAGGGCCGCAAAAATGAGTATGAGGTTGGAGCATTTCACATGAGAAAAAACTGAGAGATCTAGGACTGTTCAGCCTGGAGAAGGAAGCCTCAGGGGGAGACATCAATAATGTAAATACTTGGAGGGAGGGTGCAAGGAGGTTGGAGCCAGGCTCTTTCCAGCGATGCCCAGCAGCAGAAAAAGGAGCAACAGGCACACACTGAAACACAGGATGTTCCTTCTGAATATCTGGAAACACTTTTTCACCGTGAGGGTGACCAAGGACTGACACAGCTTGCCCAAAGAGGTGATACAGTCTCCAGCCTTGGAGATATTCAGAAGCCACCTGAACGTGGTCCTGAGCAACTGGCTTTAGCTTGTGCTGCTTGAGCATGGAGGTTGGACCAGATGACCTTCAGAGGTCCTTTCCAGCCTCAACTGTTCTGTGTATTTCTGTGAAACGCTGCGAGGAGACATTATAATTAATACAGACAAGGCAACACTGACTAGCCTGTGTCTCTGCCTCTGTGATGGTGGCCTTGTATGGTGCTAAGTGTGAAACCCAAATCATTATATAGCAGGTAGCCATGAAAGTTGTATGCTTTCACGTTTAAGTTGTCTACATTGAGCCCTTCAGCGTCTGATGTGTAGAAGAAATGAAGTGGAGTAAGAGCTGTCCCCCACTTCTGGCAGCGATCAGTGCAGTCTGGAGATAGGGACAGACACGCAGGTACTCCCACGTGCTGTTTCTGATCCTGGACCTTCTGGTGTGTTATTCTGTGGCTTCCCATAAGTCCCTTTGTCTCTGTTTCCAATTTCTAAATGGGGATAATGCGCTCTCATCTTGTAATGGAGATTGTGAACGAATTATTGAATGTTTGTGAAACACTTCGGCAATACTGATGAGCATCCTTGAAACAGCAGTGAAGGTACAAGGGATCTTCCATTCACTACAGGGCTTAGACAGACTAGAATAGACAACACTAGCTAAATGCTGGATGGTGGAAAACAAGAAAGGGAAATAGCCATCTGATGTTTCTGAGTAGTTCTGGTTGTGCCCTGTGTGAGGTAGATATCCTTTTGTAAAACATTAAAGTGTTATCAAAATCAGTAAAAGCAAATGAATGTCCCATGCATCAGTTTTGTAATGTTGTGGTTTTTGATGTAGTGAGGTTTATTCCTTTAACATAGTTTCAAAAACGTAATACAGTGGTTGTAAGGGGTTTTAGGAATCTCTGAAAGAAGACCCCAACAACGTTACAGTTTAAAATAATATTACTACTTCAATAGCTGGCATTTCTGGCATCATCTCATCCCACACTTCTGTTAGAGCACTAATATCTGCACAACTGAGTACTAATACTGTGTCGTATCTGCTGCCTATATTATTTAAAACAAGTAGTATTGGATAGCAGTACTGCACGTAGGGTAGCATTGCATAGCTGTGGAAGTGCAGTTGCGGTCTATTTCTGATTTCTTAAATGGAAAAATAATGACAATTTCAGAAGACTACATTCTGATCTCAGGAGCATGGATGTTTCTCAAGAATAATTTAGCTGTTCATTACTAAATTTCCCAGTTTCCACCAAACTTTAACTGAAATAAAAACTTTTTGTTTGACAATGCTTAAGTTCACAGTAGTTTACACTGTTTAACTTTGAAGAATTTTTGCAAATAACATGATAGGTTATGTCTAGGGAATAAGGTATGAAAAATTGTCACATTTTTGTCCTTTCTTCGTTTTAGTTTTATCAAAATAAAGATATTTGCCTGGATGTTAATGGTCAAGTGCCATTGCTAACTATGAGAAAGGTTAATATTTGCAGTAAAATTGTTAAGTGCTTTTTAATAGTATTTGTTTGCTTTAGAAGTAAACACTTGCCTACATTTGACTGTATGCATAAATATATGCAGTCAGATTTGTGTGATTCATCAAGTAGTCTTAAATGAAAGTGGGCTGGTCTGAGTGACAAGGAGATTGAGTTCTTGTGAGTGAGTTTTTGAGTCCAGGGTTTGGGGTTTTTGCCCAGGGCCACAATATGCGCAGATATATGCTCCGTGTGATGTGCCCTGTCTAAGGCTGACTCGTCTCCCAAATGGAATTGTAATGCTGGTTACCCACTGGTGCCCCAGTTCTTGACTGTGAGCAAAACCCACTTAGCATCAACGGGAAGTTTCACTTTGAAATTTGGGTAGTTACAGTTTGTTGGAGTTTAGCCATTGAATGTCCTAGTGAATTTCAGCGCGCTGAGGATGGGACAGTAGAGTTGATTGTCCAAAAGATTAAAAAGAGGGGTGGGTGGGAAAGGGTGCAGGTGGAGGACAGAATAGGAAAGTGGTTTGGCCCTCGTTCCAGAGAAGACAGGCCTTCCACACATGAGCAGGGCAGTACATAGACTTCACACAAATGGTGGATACGCTTGACATACTGTGACCCTTGCAGGGAATGTTACTTACAGAGGAGTTTTCCCTTGAATTTCTAATTAAAGCTCACATGAAGCAAAAAATCATCCTGGGACTAAATGCAGGATATATATTTTGGCAGGCAAATGTAAATGAGGCAAGTTCTAAATTTCTAACTTCAAATGCAGCATTTGAATGTTACAAACTGAAGAGAGTACTGTTTGGCATTAGTTCTTTCCAGGATATTTCGAAAAGTAATTGAACAGACCACTATGGGACTACAAGGTGTTGAAATTCTAATGGATGATTATTGAATTTGGGTTGAAGAATTTAAATGAGAAAATGAAAGATGCAGGGAAGTGTTTGAGAAATGCCTTTTTCTCATCCTAAAAATAATAATAAAAAAACCCCCAAACCCCAGTATGACCTAACAGATGCTTTCAGCATTTGGAATATATTGAGCAAAGATATCTCAGATTACTTGGTTTATTGAAACAACAGTTATAAATGAAATGTGTTCTTCAATGAAAAAAGCAGCTTAGGAAGATTTATGGGGATGGTATACTGATTAAATTAATTCAACATTTTTCTTGATCAGTGCCACTGCAGAAGATCAGGTGAATAAGGGTGTTGCATGGCATTAAGGAGACAAACCAAAGCCAGGATTTGAGCACTGCATCACAAAACTGCAGTGTCAGATACTACAATTTAATTGAACTGATTGTACGGAGAGCAAAAACTTACGAAGGATCACTGCCCTGGTGCTACTGCCCCCAGTGCTGCAGCCATTGATTCAGTGGAAAAAGGAGAGACCTCGGTTTCTGATTTTAAATGAGAGTGCAATGAGTCACATCTGCTTTATTGAAGACATTGACACAGAATTCCCCATCCCCCCCCTAACCAACGCACGGTTTGGAAAGGCTGAGCTCTGCTATGCTTGATTTCATCCTAATATAAGTGCTGGAGCCTGCATTAGCAGTCGTAGTTGCCATAAGCCCTTTGCTGCTTTGTCTTACTTCAGGGCCAAGTATCTGGTTCCTTGTAGATGCCGTTACTAGGGTGTATTATTTTTGGATTTTTACACAAGAACTAGGCTACCAAAAGAAGGTATCTTTTTTATTTCTGTAGTTCATGAACTTGCAACAGGCCCTGCAGATGTTGAATATTCGTTGCCTTTGCCAAAAGACTTTAGAAGTTGTGAATTCTTTTACGGCACCGTACTTTTCAAATTGTACCTGGTGTAAACTGTTGTTAAACGAAAATATCATGCATGTTTGTATGGATCACTTCCTTTTGAAGTTGATTGGGAATCATATGTAACCATTAATTTCCTGAATGTTATGTTTAATTCTCCTAAAAATGCATGTCTCTGAAGTCTTGCTCGAGTAAAGACAAGGACTGTGTGTACACTCACACGTGCTTTCTCACATGGTGTTTCTTTAGTTTGGTAAAGATTTTTGTTACTACGGAGTGGTTTTAGGTGACACATGATCTTTATACTTTCAGGCACCGTGTAGGATATAATGGTTGAATTTTCATTTTTGTGTGTGTTTTCCATACAGAACAAGTCACGGTTTTTATCTTGACTAATGGCTTATGGTACATTATGAAGCTTGATAAGGAATGTAGATTCCTTCTTATTTAACAATGTTACTGAATAGCTGCACAAGGCTCTGCTCTTTCTTTGCTTACATTAGCAGTGTACTGATTGTGTGAAATAATTTAAGAGTCCTGTCAGCTGATCTCCCAATTGTCATTTAGTAGTTGCCTCCTGAATTAAAGAGAAGGAGTAAGCACAGCTTTAATGTTGAGTGTACTGTAGTTCAGTTGCTTGTGTTCTTTGAAATAATGAAGTGAACTGCAAATAATCTTGACATGAAATAGCACAGCATTTTATGTCTCTCTTTCAATGTTCCAAGCAACCATGACTTGATCCATATAAGTCTTTGGTTCAGTCTCAAATCTAAGTTTAATGGAGGATTTACAGAAATGTTGAACAGCACTAGTACTCTTACATGATTGATGCAGTGTTCTATATATATTTTACAGTTCTGCATTATAAATTATTTGGTGTTTTAGTATTAAAAACAGATGACAACCTATGGCTTTAGTATTATGTATGCATAGAAGATGGATATATACACATACATACTCTCTGTATTTGTGATTGTTGAATCTCTATACTGTATTAAAATGTATTATTCATTTCTGCCAACAACCATGAGTCAGTGGAAAATAATGGGCGCAATCATTTGAAAAATGCGCATTCACAATTTACTTGTATTCATCTCAAGGTTCAGACTGCAGATGTGTAACCATTCATTTTACTGTTCTCAGTGATGCGTGTAAGCCTCCTGAGGATTCGCATTTATGAACTTCCTGCATTGACATTGGTATTTAAAGTAGAACAGATAGGTAACATGAAATAAAATTTATTTCTGCCATAGAATTTAGTGATATAAAAGGTAGTTATTAAAAAAAATAAAATCAACACAACCTGATTTTGTTAGTTCAGCTGCTGTATTTTCACTTGTAAAGTCATAAATTCAATTTGCAATGGGCGTTCCTTAGTAATTGCAAATACTGTGTGTGCGTTTTCTCCAAGGAGTCACACTTTGGAGTAGAAGTGGCTTTTTTTCCTAAAATTTTGCAGGAAGTAGAGGAAAAAAGATTAGTATCTTTTAAGCTTACTTTGTTAAGCAAGTTTTTCTGGTCAGATTTCATGTTTCTAAAATGACTAAAGAACAGAATTGTTAATTCCTGATGTTTCTGCTCAATCATAATTTTCCATGGAAAGTTATGTCATACACAATCTCCTGATCTGTATGGTAATGTATTATTTTAACCTGGGTTTGGTGTTAGCGTTAAATTACTGACATTCAAAACAAATGTATTTGAAGACTTCTTTGGGTAGCTCTGCTTAAGAAAATATTTTTAAAGCAGAGAGGAGGTACAATGAACTAGTTACTAGCTGCGCAATTTAAACTTGAGCCTTTGTACATTCATTGCTCCAAAATATATCAGTGGCAGATTTCCCGCTGCTGTGCATGTGCTGTTTTATTTCTGATTGTTCCAGATTGTGCTTCTGGTCTAATTTAATCTTATTCATAGCCTGATAGGATATGTTCAGTTATTTTTTGTTTTGTTTTAGTCCATTCATTGATATTATATCCGTTATATTTTTCACAATTTCAAAAAGCAAAGAAAAAAGCCCTTTTGTAGACCTTGTTAACAGAGCTGCTTTTTACATATTGCTGAGATCTTGCAATTTCAGAGGTTGTTTTGGTTATGGGGATAGTGCAGTGTGATTAATCATAAATTCAATCTTATTAGAACCTCCATAAGAAAATACTGCATTATCAATCCATTGCTGTAATTTTGGCTCTTGGAACAGATTGGAATCCAGATTAAGAAAAACATTTTTTTCTTCTTTTTTTAATTTAAAAAGCATGTTAGGATTGATTGCTGTGATGAGGGAGAAAGTGAAAACTACAGGTATAGTGTAATAAAATGTTCCCTACGTGTATTTTAGGTCTCCAACTGCAACATGAAAAATGCAAGTTTCACCAGGACCAACAGACACAAAAATTCTTTTCCTGTAAATGGAGTGGTTTAAACCAAACAGGTTGCTTGAAAAATTACAGCACTTACAAAATCGTTAAAAAATATTTGCAGATTACAATTATTTTAGACATGGGCCTCCATCCAGCATGGCAACATAATAAATAACCTGCTTTGAGGGAAATTGCTTCCATAAAATTGAGAAAGTGAAAAAATCACCAGTGCTGTATTTACATCACCATAATTCTGCAGAGTGAAGGAAGTCATTCTCTTTTTTGCTTTGAAAACTAAATTTAGTGCACATTAAGAAAGAGATAGTAATCTTTTTTTACTTTTCATCCCTCACTCACACCCTGTGGAGTACTCTAAGGAGCCCTGTCCTGGCTGAGAGAGGTGGTGGTTTGGAGCCAGCGCAGCTGATGCCAGAATGGTTAGGTCATTTATTGGTGAAAGCAGGAGGATAATCAGTGCCTGCTCTTTTCTAGAATAATTTCTGTACTGGAAAGTGCACATATGTCACGACATCAGGGGGCTAAAGTACCTTCCCCTGAGTTCATTTTTGGAGACTGGCTGATTTGGCAGCTCTGGTTTTCAGGTGGGTATAAGAGTCACAGGTACGTTAGCAGCAAACCCTGTCTGGTTGTTTAGTGGAAATATGAATTTTAGGTTCTGTAGTGTATTAGCTACAGCATGATATTCTGTAGAATTGTTTGTTATATGCACTGTTGGTTTCCATGTATGCACAAGTACACAACAGTGTATTTTCTGTTCTAGTGAGACTGCCAGCTGATTCTGATATAAATCCACTTTCCTTAGCGTGGAAATAACTGCTTAAAATGTCCTGTTACATTTTTAGAGAATTTGTACAAGCTTTAACTAACTTGCAGGCAAATGGAAAGTTGAGTTACCTTGCAGGGAAGAATGTGGCTTCGTAAGTATTTTGTTGGTGGGCTCTTTGAGTCTATCAGTTAGAGGAGAGATTATTGTCTTTGCCACTTATGGTTCTACAGATGTGCCTAATCTCTTGTTGAAACTCTCCCATAAGCCACTTTGTAGTTTCTTTGTGTGACTCTCCAGCACTTCATATGGCTCTGCATGCGTTTCTGTATACCCACAAAGAACGGTGCTGCTACAAAACTCAGTTGCTTATCTGCACTTGTGACTGCGTTGGATCTTTGAGTGTTTGAACAGCCGAAGTGGGTGAAATTCTTCATAAATGGTCAGAACTTCGAGAACTCGGCTATGAGGATTGGAAACTCTGTTGGATCTAGGATTTCAGGCAGATTCAGAATTCACTTGCCCCTGTTATTCTGCCTTCTCTAAACTCAGTATCGTTTTTAAGGCAGTAAAGTTGCAAAATTTCTATGTCTGAATATATGCCTGTTACATGTCTGTTCAGTGCAGTATCTGTATTGTAGTTCACGTAAGGTTTTACTATGATAGTGCAACTGTTCACAGAGAAGAACTGATGGTGATGACATAAGGGACATTTCATATTTTACGTGAGCCTGAATCACCAGTACACAGAGGACTCTGACAGCTACAGCCAGGGTTCTTCTGTAATTGTAAGACAACATTTCTCATCTCCTAAGAGTATTCGTGAGAGTTACAACTGACTTCTGAGTAGCAAGAATATACTTCTTGGAAGATGGATTTGCTAGATAACAAGCAACCTAAGATCATATTCATCAGTAGCAGCTAAGTGCTGAACTGACGTTGCAATCCAGAGTTCCTTTTCAGACTATACAGCTATGATAAAGATCAGTGAATCATCTGTGTAATTGAAACACCATATGAACATCCTGGACCACATAAGGTTCCCAACTTTGACAGTATTCCACAATGCAAATTCTGGGATTGGCAACGCTTTCTTCTGTGTAGTAGGATATATGAACCAGGAAATCCTTGTTCCTCCCTGCTCACCAGATGTAATGCCCCTTTACCTTGCAACAAGTGAATGGAAAAGATTGGAGCTCGTTTAAAAGGAATAATCTCTTAAACAGTTGCAACTGGTGCTGATTTGTTCTGAGCAGTATTAAAGCTGTCTTCTCTTCCTGGAACTAAGACGGATCCTACCTGGAGTGTTGTTGGTTGTTTCGGTGTGCGTGCGTGCGTGCATATGGGAAAAAGAGGCAGTAAAAGAAATATTCCTTTGTTGGAAAAATGCAGTAACAGTCTTAAAACACTGCCTAGCCAACTGCGTTTATTCCCAGTAAAGTGACTACACTTGTACCTTGGTCACATGCCAAGACTGATGATGTGCTTTATAGATGCAGAAAATTATGTTAATAAAACTACAAATTATAGTGCTACTATCCACAAGCACAAGGTTTCCTATGACAATATTGTTTACTTCAAAACTAAACATTGTAACATTGATGCTAAATTACTTGCGCAGATTTTAAACCAAATCTAGCCAATCAGTATTTCTGCTTACTTGTCAGTTGCGGATAACTAAATATTTGCTTGTGAAGCTAAGCTGCTGTCTGCCAAATGTTCTCAGGTTTTTTTTTTTTCCCCTCAGTAAATAGATGTATTCCCAGTTTCTAATTTTATTCTTTTACACCCTTCTAGAACTAGGATTAGAAATGTTGGTTGTTATAATTTTTAGTAAAAAAACAGAGATTGTGGTATTTGGCCGTACATTCTTTCAATAATCCCTGTCAACAGATTGTACTAAATGTAACAGCTGTTCCCGGAGGGCCCAATAGTCATTACTAGAGAAGAGTTCAAGAGTGCAGTACGGGCTATCTCAGTGGAGCTGGAGGAGTTGGGGGGACTAGAAATGAAGATGATAGCTCAACGGTGAGAACAGTCCTTCTCTTTGTATGATAAACAGCTTGGGCATACAGTTTCTGTATCTTAAATTACAGTCCGCTTCAGAGGTCATCCTAAGAGATATGGTTGCATAATTTCACTTGTGAAGGCTAGTGGCTGGGAATCAGAATTGGATATTAGTTAATAGTTACCAGAGACCAGAACCATCTGTTTTGACATGCTTTCTTCATAGAATCATAGAATTGTCAGGGGTGTAAGGGACCTTACAGATCATCTAGTTCCAAGCCCCCTGCCATGGGCAGGGACACCTCCCACTAGACCAGGCTGCTCAAAGCCCCATCCAGCCTGGCCTTGAACACTTCCAGGGATGGGGCATCCACAGCTTCCCTGGGCAAACTGTTCAGTATCTCACCACCCTCATGGTGAAGAACTTCTTCCTAACATCCATTCTGAATCGACCCATCTCTAGTTTTAATCCATTCCCCCTAGTCCTACCATTACCCGACATCCTAAAAAGTCCCTCACCAGCTTTCTTGTAGGCCCCCTTAAGATACTGGTAGGCCACAATAAGGTCTCCTCGGAGTCTTCTCTTCTCCAGGCTGAACAACCCCAACTCTTTCAGTCTGTCTTTGTAGGAGAGGTGCTCCAGCCCTCTGATCATCCTCGTGGCCCTCCTCTCTACATGTTCCAGCACATCCATATCTTTCTTGCAGTAAGGGCTCCAGAACTGGACACAGTACTCCAGGTGGGGTCTCACAAGAGCAGAGTAGAGGGGGAGAATCACCTCCCTCGACCTGCTTGCCACACTTCTCTTGATGCAGCCCAGGATACGATTGACTTTCTGAGCTGCAAGTGCACACTGACGGCTCATGTTGAGCCTTTCCTCCACCAGTACCCCCAAGTCCTTTTCTTCAGGGCTGCTCTCAAGCCAGTCACTGCCCAGCCTATATCGGTGCTTGGGATTGCCCCGACCCAGATGGAGGACCTTGCATTTGGTCGTGTTGAACTTCATGATGAACTTCTTGTCGTCTTGAACAGAAATGTAGTTGGTGTGGAGCAAAAATGAAGCTATTGCTGAGTAAAAAACTTAGTTACAAATCAGTGCATACATAAGTGTATCTCTCTTGTCCCATTTTAGTTTATCACCAGGCCCTATCTGATCATCTTAGCTATTAAACTTCTTAGTTCTCACTGTCTAGCTCATGACATGGTTTGATAGCTTTATGAATGACTTCTTGTTCAGTGAAGTTTGAGTGGAATATATAAAAAGAAAATAAACTGTGTTTTTAACAGTTTTGATAGGCTCATCCTTGTTAATATTTTTTGTTTTTCCATTACGTTTGAAACTTTGACATCATTGCCCGAATTTTTCACTCGGTTGAGGCTGATTTTTGAGTCATTCAGTTTCATTATATGCATGAACCGAGGCACTAGACTGTTTCTCTCAGCTGCAAACGTTTCCTGTTATCCAGCCCTGATTTTTCCTACTGTTGTCACCCATGTCCATGTATTCTGGTCTTTTTCCAGACAGCAAGGCTGCTTTTTGGCTCCTTCATTTCCTTTCCATGTGTCCTTAATTAACAGTGACACCCACAGAAGTAGCTAGAGTCTTTTAGGCAGAGCACTTAAAATCTTGGGCTTTAAGAGAGTCACATATAATGGAGCAGGGGAGTCTGAATAGTTGTCTGGAGAGTAGAGTCCTGGATGGAAAGTAACAGAAGTGCAAATGAAAAGTTTTCTGTTTGTTTTAGTAATTTATAGTGTGGAGTCAAACCCAAGAGAGAAACTTTAGCGGTAGGACATCTGTGGTCTAGTTTCCAACTGTAGTAGCAAGTCATTGTGGCCAACTGACATCCAAAAAGTTAAAAATACTATTGCAATATTTTTGCATGTGGTAAAGGAAGACTCAGTGGTTTAAAAACTAATCTTACCATCTGTGATACTTCAACATGGAGGGCATTGGTTACAAATTTCTGTATGTTTATTAAAGGTCTAATTTTTTTTCTTTCTCTCTCCTGCATTTTCTGCAGCTATTTCTACCAATACAGTAGTAAATGTAAATGAGAGTAAAATACTGGTAAATCAGAATGGAGGAATTCTGAATTTGTTTTTTACAAATGTAGTAAATTATACAGGGCAGAAGTGCGCCCACCTCCCTTTCCTTATCCATGCTGCCTTTTAAACACATAATTTAAACTTGCACAGATTGTAAAAGTCAGTATTGCTCCGGTGAGTGGAAGACAATGAGGCATGCCTGTTCATCTGTCTGGTAAACAATTTTGGAAAAAATAGCAGTTGAGAGAGGAGATGATGCATGCTTTCAGAGACAACATACATAGTACTCCTGGCAGAGTTCTGACTGCTACTGGTTCTGGTTTTGATAAAAATAGATAATTACAGTAGGTGGTAACTGGATCACGGAGCTCTTCAGGAAGACTAATTGCTAGGTGTCTGGTTTGGAATATGAAAGAACTGTATTTAGAATAAAAAGTTCAAGATACTTTTTCCTTTTTTCTCTGGTTGCATTCAGAGTGTTTCCATGTCTGGTGTGATCTTGTTTTCTTTAACTACATTGCCTTATTTGATCCAAGAGGACGAAAACTCAGAAAAGAAATAGTGAAGAAAAAATAGCTGCGGGAATCATGCAGTCGGTTTTAGATTGTAAAGAGTGATCTACATTTTTCAAGTCGTGAAATTTTTAAAAATTTTCATCACTGATAGTGTTCGCGATCCAGAAATCTGTGACTTTTATTTGTCCCTAATGCCGTATAGATATTTAGCTGAATAACAATTAGTAAGGGAGCTGTGTTGATCTGTTTGTGTTCTTTTTGATGTATCAGTCAATAGTAATAAAAAACCTGTAAGATCAATTTCAAAACCTCTTAGCAGCCACATAAAAAATAACAACTGCATTGATTTCTCTGATAATTGTCCTGGAAGAATGGTGGGAGCTTAATAGTATGAACATAATGAAATGCATTTATCAATAGACTTATGTGTTGGATATACTGCATTAGAAGCCTACAGAAAGATGCTGTCAGTGGGGGGTCTAGATGTAAACTTTCATGGTCTCTTTGGCAGATTGATGAAAGTGCAGAAATCATGAAAGTAGATGGGAAAACAAATATTGCAGACTACCTGTATCAAAAGGCAGACATTTGAAAGAAAATGCAAGAGTAATGTCCTCTTCATTAAGCTAGTAAATTCCTTAAAAGGACGTGAAACATAGTCTGTCGTACATATGTTCTAGATTTTATAGAAGAGACTTTGTGAGAAATATTTTCAGACCCTGCTGGGATATAGTCAGGATTATGGCAATTTCCCATAAGAACATGTGTTTACCAGCTCCAGCTTCCTTTTGAAACACTGTAAAGAATTGCTTTCATGAATAGGTTGGGCTTTTTTTCTGTTTGAACAGGCAGAACAAACAGGATATCTTGGTCATAATGAGCAGCATAATGAAATGATAAGTACATCCTAATTGCAGCTTGTTTATATCATGATTGTGCAAACAATTATTTTGATAGGTATTTCTGTTTCTACACACCCTAAAAAGTCTTTAAGCAGTTTTGTCTCTTTTTTGTTCTTTTCTCTGTTAGATACTTCAATGTATAAGAAGGACACTAAAATGAAAAAGCATTGAAACCATACCAACCTGTATATAAAATGCAAAATTAGTCTTCATCTCTGCCTTGCGTTTCGTTCTGAATGTTGGATATCCTACATCACTAGCATTATGATAGCCAGTGTTTGAAATGTAAACTTCCTTTTATTTAGTCTTACACAAATTTGTAAGCTAGCAAAGTAATAGGAAATAAATGCATAGAGAAAGAAGTCATTATTAACATAACAGCCACCAATACTAGTCCATACATCTGTTCAGAGATCTGCTTGGAAGAATCCCACGGGTTACAGCCCTGGAAAGGAGCAGGGTCTGAAAGCACTTGTTGATATACAAGGATCACCTCTCAGCTCAAGTCCATCCCAACAAGCAGGAAATCAAACAAAGGTGTCAGGAGCCAGTCCTGCTTGGTGCGTGGATGAGCCAGGAGCTCCTGACTGAACTCAGACATGAAATGCACAAGAAGTGGAAACAGGGTCAGGTGACCCAGGAGCAGTATAGAATTGTTGTCTGATCTTGCATGGATAGGGTTAGGAAAGCCAAGGCTGACCTGGAGTTGAATCTGGCAAAGGATGTAAAGGGTAACAGGAAATACTTCTACAAGTACATAAACAGTGAAAGGAAAACTAGGGAAAACACGAACCCGCTGCTGAATGGGGTAGGGGAACTGGTGACAAAGGACACGGGAAAGGCCAGCGTATTCAAAGTCCTTTGTCAGTCTTTACTGGTATGACAGGCTACAGGAATCCCAGGCAGCTGAGATCAGAGAGAAGGTCTGGATCAAGGGAGGAGGAGGACAAGGTGGAGGAGAAGGTTAGGGAGCACTTAACCTGGACACACGTAAGTCCGTGGGGCCTGACCCGTGAGTGCTGAGTGAGATGGCTAATGTCATTGTGTGACCACTCTCGATTGTCTTTGAAAGGTCGTGGTGATTGAAGGCCGGAGGAGACCAAATATCACTCCTGTCTTCAAGAAGGGCAAGAAGGAAAACCTGGGGATAAACACACTGATCAGCCTCACCTCAATCTCTAGTAAGGTGATAGAGGGAATCTTCTTGCGAGGCATTTCCAAACACATGAAGAGCAAGAATGCAATCTAGAGTAGTAAGCATTGATTTATGAAGGGGAAACACTGCATAACTAACCTGAGAGTGTTCTACAGTTAGGTGACTAGCTTGGTGGATGATGGGAAAGCAGTGGATGTTGTTTACTAAGACTTTGACACTGTCTACCATAACATCCTTATAGACAAGCTGACAAAGGTTGGGTGAAATAAGTGGACAGGGAGGTGGATTCAAAACTATCTGATTGTCTGGGCTCAGAGGGTTTTCATCAGCAACACAAGGTCTAGTTGGTGGTGAGTCACTAATTGCCTACCTCAATGGTCAGTATTGGTGCCAGTACTACTTAAAATCTTCATGTTAGCAGTTAAACAGACCTGGACAGTGGGGTAGAGTGCAGTCTCATTAAGTTTGCAGATGATACAAAACTGGGAGGAGTTGTGATGCCGTTCAAGGGACCTGAACAGCCTGATGGACCGGGCAGAGAGGAATCACACAAAGTTCAACAAAGGGGTATGCAAAGTCCTGCATCTGCAGACAAATAACCCTATGCACCTGTACATGCTGGTGGCCAACCGTTTGGAAACAAGCTCTGCAGAGAAGGACCTAGGGATCCTTGTGGACACCAACCTGACCATGAGCCAGAAATATGGCCCTGTGTCAAAGGCAGCCAACAGCCTTCTGGGCTGCTTTAGGCAGAGTCTTGCCAGCAAATCAAGGGAAGTGGTTCTTCCTCTCTCTTCAGCCCTGATGAGGCCACACCTGGAGTACTGGGTCCAGTTCTGGGCTCCTCAGCACAAGACTTACTGGAGCAAGTCCAGAGCAGAGACACAAAGATCATTAAGGGGTGTGAGCCTCTTTCATATGAACAGAGGCTGAGAGAGCTAGGACTGTTGAGCCTGCAGAAGCTTCAGGAGAATCTTACTCATTTGTATAAATACTTGATGTGAAGCAATGAAGAAGAGAGAGCGAGGCTTGTCTCCATGATGCCCAGTGACAAGACAAGAGGCAGTGGGCACAAAGCGAAATACATCTGAACACAAGAAAACACTTTTTTACTGTGAGTCTGGTCAAACACTGGTACAGGTTGCCCAGAGATATTGTGGAGTCTCCATCTGTGGAGATACTCAGAATCTAACTGGACACAGCCCTGGGCTTAACCTGCTCTAGTGACCCTTCATGAGCAGGGCCGTTGGACTAGATGATCTCAGCCTAAGACATTCTGTGCTTTAACCTCAACAACTCTGCTATTTTGGGGGATAATGTTGATCTATCTACGAGTTATTTCTGTGGATATATAAAACTGTTAAAAATGTCTTTGTTCATTTTTTCAATTTTTCCTTTGAGGAAATGGGATTTCCTTTGAGAAAAAGAATTTTTGTTTTATTTTTGATTGATGAAAAAAAATAATTGATTTTTGTTGATGGAAAAATATTTTTTAAATTCATTTTTTGCTGTTAAAATTTCGGCTTGTAAGTGCACTGTTTGCCTTAAGCGTCCATTTTTCTGAAAACAGTGGAACGTTTCATATGAGAAAATTGAGTATATTTCTTGTGGGAGATGCTGATCTTTTTTGTGAGTGGAAAAAGTGTCCCTTTAATACCTGAATGATAAGAACATCACACTTTAAGTAGCTTGCTTATTTTGTGACTATTTCCTGTACCACTAGATCACTGGTTTTTAAATTTACAAGTAGATAATTTTAAATGGATGTTAGAACTTCTCCTGTAACAGGGATTGGAGAACTATTACTCTCTACATTAAGCAGAAACGCTTTGTCATTTTAGAGTCACGCAGTCACAGAATGTGTAGTGCGAAGACTGAACAAATTCATTTTGAGAATGAGCCGTAACTGAAGATAACATGAGGTTAAATACATATTCATAGAAGAGTTTAAAGGAAGAAGCAGAAGCTCGTTACCATTTAAAGGCCCTTTTTAAACAAGTGAAGGGAGCAGCCATCATGCCCAAATAGGGTCAGCAGCTGGCAGGAAGTACACCACAGCTTAGGTAAGTGGGATGAAAGTAGCAGTGGAAATAAGTAGAACTACAGGATATTTTCCACACTTGACTAGTTTAATGCCCTTTAACAAAAAATGGCTGAGAAGAATGAACAGCACATTGTTTCATTTTATCTTCCCTCGAGGTAAAATCTCTTTTTTTATATGGAAAATTACTAAATAAGGAATGAGCTTATAGAAATTAATGGTTAAAGTTACTTTGTGGTCCCTGTGTGCAAGAAGTATAACAACATGTCACAGTGGAGAGGAAACGATGCTGCTGCAGTGCGCTCAGTCACTAGATACTGTACCTCTGTGCGTGTTACCTCGGTTAAAGCCCGGCTTGTCTTACTAGCACAAGTTGGCAAGTGGATAAGTGGCAGAGCCAGACCAGGTTCCACTTCTAATGCAAAAGTTAAGATGTTAGAAGTTGGAGTAGATTCCACCACCTGCTTTTCTTACAGTTTGGCTGCGGATTGCATCCAAGGCAGCAACTGTATGTTCCGCTCCAAGTGTGCACAGAGCGTCCAGTACAGCTACGATCCAGCTATGGCCTCTGTTGTCACTAGATCACTACAATCAGTGGCATTACAGAAGTAGGTTATGGTAATGGAACACCGTGTATTCTTTCTGTGTATTCTAGTGAGGTTTCTGTCTGGCCTTTCCCTCCATTTACGTATCTATGGACATATGTAATTTACAGAGGGTTTGTTTGATCTGGTTTTGATCTGCATGTTGGTGAGTCTTAAAGCGCGTAGAAAGAGTTAGCCAATGTGAAATAACTGAAGCAGTTGGCGTATAAGCTAGAGTACGATGAAGTAAGCATATTAATTTTGCATGACTGTAGGGTATTTCATGTAAAGAGCAAATAGCCTTGCAGTAGTTCAAAGGGAATAAAACCATAAATTAATCAAATACAGCCAATGAAATATCTCTTTTTCAACAGATCAATTGAGCTCTCATTTGTTTTGATCCTGTCATTAAAGCTAAGCAGTCAATGCATTAGCTTTTGTACAGTACTTGAATCACCTATGCTGTTTCACTTCTAAAAAAAGCAGCTATTAATTCCAACTCCAAAGGTTTCTCCTTCAAGGCTGATTCAAACAAACAAGTTTATTTTTCTAGGCCTCATTCCAGAATGCTCAAGTGCACATATTCTGGCTGAATGCGTGCAGTCCTGTTTTCTTTATGCTTGAATCTTGAAGGAAATATAAAACCGTGGGGTGGAAAGGATGGTTTTATTATGACAAATCTGGGGTGGTTTGCAGTGAGCAGATGTCTTTCAAGTTGTGTTAAAGTTATTCAGATCCCTCAGTATCCTGAATATTGATTTCTTTTTGTTAGGTTGCTGTTTTCGTTTGGGAATGAAGTAGTAGAATCACTCTCTTTTAATATTAAATGTAATGGCTACTCGTGGGAGCACTAAATGGAGTAGTATTTAGAAAAGCAAAAAGGAAGTGCGTCCTAACAGCCAAGTAGACACTCCTTACCTCAAAGTGGGTGACATCTTAGTCACACAGATATTAATGGCAAAGCTTGCTTGTACTTTACTGGAGCTCAGATGTCATTGTTGGAGTAACACTTTTGCAGTGAAGGAAGTGATACTATGTAAGTGATTCTTTGATTCTCTGATGCTAACTTACGGGGAGTATTATTCAATGTGCTAAAAAGAACAAAACCCAACAAGCATGAGGAACTGTGTCTTAATAAGCATACTTTATCTTCATTCTGTGCATCCTGACATACATCATAGAATCATAGAATCATTTGTGTTGGAAAAGACCCTTAAGACCACTGAGTCCAACTGTTAACCTAGCACTGCCAAGTCCACCACTAAACCATGTCCCTCAGCACCACATCTGCACATCTTTTATACACCTCCGGGGATGGTGGCTCAACCACTTCCCTGGGCAGCCTGTTCTCAGTGCTCGAGAACCATTTCAGTTAAGAAATTTTTCCTGATATCCAGTCTAGACCTCCCCTGGCCCAAATTGAGGTTGTTTCCTCTTGTCCTATTAGTTGTTACTTGACAGAAGAGGCTGACCTCCACATTGGTACAACCTCCCTCCAGGTAGTTGTAGAGAGCGATAAGGTCTCTACAACTCAGCCTCCTTTTCTCCAGACTAAACAACCCCAGTTCCCTCAGCCGCTTCTCATAGGGCTTCTGCTCTAGACCCCTCACCAGCTTTGTTGTCCTTCTCTGGACATGCTCCAGCACCTCAATGTCTTCCTTGTAGTGAGGGACACAAAACTGAACACAGTATTCCAGGTGTGGCCTCACCAGTGCTACTTACAGACTACATAGTCATTGCAATTGTTAAAAATACTTGATGTTAAAATGCCGCCAGTTGTGATGAATTTTCTATGCAATTCATGGGGGCAGAAAATAGAGTACACCATAGGGTATTACCTACCTCCACATGCTTCTTCGAAATCATAGAATTGTAGAATAGTTTGGGTTGGAAGGAACCTTTAAAGGTCTCTAGTCCAGCCCCCCTCCAATAAGCAGGGCATCTTCAACTCGATCAGGTTGCTCGGAGCCACATCCAGCCTGACTGAGTATTTCCAGGGATGGTGCGTCTACTTCCTCTCTGGGCAGCCTGTTCCAGTGTTTCACCACCCTCATAGTAAAAAATTTCTTCCTTATATCTAGTCTAAATCTGCCCCCCTTTAGTTTAAAATCCTACGGCTTGTCCTGTTGCAACAGGTGCTACTAAAAAGCCTGTCCCCATATTTCTTATAAGCCTCCTTTAAGTATTGAAAGGCTGCAATAAAGTCTCCCCAGAGCCTTCTCCAGCCTGAACAACCCCAATTGTCGCAGCCTGTTCTCAAAGCAGAGGTGCTGCATCCCTCCGATCATCTCTGAACCCTCCTCTGGACCTGCACCAACAAGTCCATGTGTTTCTTGTGCTGAGGGCTCCAGAGCTGGATGCAGTACCCCGGGTGGGGTATCACGAGAGCAGAGTAGAGGGGCAGAATCACCTCCCTTGACCTGCTGGCCACGCTTCTTTTGATGCAGCCCAAGATGCGACTGGCCTTCAGGGGTGTGAGCACACATTGTCAGCTCATGTCCCTTAAGACTCCATAGGATTGCTTTCTATCCAAGCAAGAAGGATGAATATGTGATCTTGAGGTCTAGGTACATGACTAGAAGAAGTTCGATGAGTTTGGCCAGAAACAAATACATTTATTCTTATCTAAAAATAGTGCTGAACGTGCACTTCATTAGGAACAGAACTGGGCTTAGTGTTTGTGCCTCTTCACGGTTGCGGGTGGATTGTTTCTGCATGTCTGGAATGCGGAGTTTTTCTGAAGTTAGATTTTTAAAATAGCATTTTTTCGTCTTGGAAAATGGTTGTGCTTTGCTGCATTCCTTCTTCCTGTCCTATCAATGTAGTTTGTGCACTGATGGTACTTGCGTGGTGATTAAAAGCAGTGTTTTTATTTTGACTTGCTTTAGAAGTATCATACTATTATGAATTGCTACTGTGAACTTTTAAACTCAGGAAAACTTCTGAATAAATACGATAAGGGATAAGGTAATCCTGGTCTCAGAATTCATTCCTTCACTGAAATAAATCACATAATTTTTCAGCCTCACTGTTAACTTCTCTTCTTTTTTTTTTTTTTTTACAATAAATTGTTATTTAAAATTCATCTTTACTGTTCAAAATCTCCCCTACTCCTATTAAGCCTCCCCTTCATATTTTTATATTTAAAATTTGACTGGACAGATAATTTCCTTTGCATGACATATTTTTCTTGGCTTACATAGAAAGAAGAAAAGTAAATAAAACAAACTAGTACAAGAGAGGTGCTCAGAATAGATGATCCAGACACTGAGCATGACGAGTAGTAGAAAAAATGTTATTTCATGTAATTAGAAAAAACACTTTGGGAGCCCTAGAATGTATCAGAAATTGGTAGTACAACGCACTTCAGACTGCATTATAATATCACAAACTCTTATATGACTTAAGAGTGTCAACGTTTATGTCCAACCATATTAAGTCCAACCATATGTCAGGTTGTCATTTTATTTGAATGCATGAAGCTGAAGTAGTATGCTTGAAAAGCAAATGAACCTCCATTTGAACTGCAGTATCACTCCTTACATTCTCTCAGTCATGTGCTTGAATATTTATTGATTATATCCAAGTAATTTCCCCCTTAGAGATAATGAAGAGAATGTAAATATGAATGAGAAGCTGGGGTCTTCTAAGAGTGCATGCATGTATAGTATTGAATTTAAAGTATTGCTCATGACTAGATGATTGTTGTAGGTCCCTTCTGACTGAAATATAATCTCTTCTCCTCTCCTCTTCTCTCCTGTCCTCTCCTCCTTAAAAAGGTGAAACTGCAAGCTTTCAGTGTCTTTGGTGCTGTCTCCTTTTGTTCTGCATTTATCACCTGTGTAGGCATCATCTGTATTTGGTGAATAAAGTTTTCAGTTGTCCCAGGGATCTCCTGCAAAGCTTCAAATATGACCTCTTTCAGAGTCCGTTGTAGTGTATTCGCATCATGTTTATCATTTAATTGGATTACTTTTGTACCACGGAGCTCTGTTAATAGACAAGGACACAGGCTATGCAAAAAGCCAGACAAATGTAGAGTGACTACACAATACCTGTCTCAAAGAGCACGTAGTCTTTAATTTGAGACAACACACAGCTAGGCACCAGGGAGCATAAGAAGCAGTGAGAGGTGTGATAGTTGAAGGGGTGGTGGTGTTAGCCCAGACTAGCTTTGCAAGGACACGGCAGCCAAGGTTTCTTGCCTTCATTCTGTAGTCCTAATTATGGCAGTGCTCCTGAACATAGTATACTGCTTTCCTTATACTCTGTATTAAATAGGGTTACAAGGCCAAATTAATTTTTGGTAGAATTTCACTGTTACAGTGGAATATGAGGATGGAGAAACTGAATTCAAAGTTCTAGATATTTCCTGACAGATGATGTGCCTTCATGAACAGTGTATTTTAATCAGGTGCTGGACTTTTCACTGCATGCTAAATAGATTTAACATAATGTAACATTACACTCTTCTATTTGTTTGAAAGTGAAGAAACTTGGGTTTATGCTCATGGTATTTCTTAATGTTAGGGAATAAAATTTAGACGCTTACCAGATTTCAGGCATTACTTGAAACACATACTGTGTGCTTAAATTAAAGATGTAAAGTCTTTCCTTTCTGCCCATGAATCTCGTTCATCTTGAGCTACTGTAGCCTCTTAGGAAAGGGCAATATGTTTATTTTGTTGTCTTAGACCTGTAATTGTAAAATGTAACCTTATCCCCTAATTAAAAGCAACCATCACGGCATTCTGACATTTAAAGCCTAAATCTTTAATATTAACTGTGCTTAGGGAAGCAGCCTTTTGCCAACCACTATAGACGTATTTACATCTGATTTACTTTATATTTGATTGAATGTTTAAGTAAATCCCCAAATATTTTGTTATAGTAGTTCTGAGATGTGGAAAATAAAATCCCATGTGGCATTTAGCAGGATTTCTTAGAGTTACAACTGAAGTAGACATTTAATTGACAGCAGATCTTTTTATCGTTATTTGTTCTTGTTATTTATGTATTCTTAAATAATTAAAATGATGCATTCTTGATTAGTTGTTTTGTTTTGGCTCAATAAAGGACATTTCCCCTGTGCTCCCTCTTGGATTTAGTCTTTCACATCCAGCCCTGAGACTGTTTTTGGCTGAGGTACTGGGTTAAATTCCTTTTGAAGCTACCGAATTCACTATAACCTTGTTGCAAAGGGGTCACTACAAATCAGTTACGCTTTTTTATTCCGTAGTTTTGCATTGAGCAAAGAGAACGAGAAGCTGAACCTGATGCTTGCTTACTTTCTGCCTGCCATTACCAGTCCCTTCATTCCCTGAGTTAATTGACAGGCAGCAAATGCTCACCTGTATGGCCTTGTTCTTGCCTGACCTGCATTACTATGGATAAGGCGATGGCCATTGGCTTCACAATACAAAGTCCGCAGCCGGACTGGCTTTTGAAGCGTTCCCACCATTCCCACATCGAGTCTTCATCATCCTGAAAAGGCACGTGAGCCCCTAGGGATTGTTGTTGCTGTGACTGCTTTTTGAGGCTGTGGTGAGACAAATCCAAGGCTTGATCTACCTTAAAAAAGAAATCTGTGAACTGTATAAGCATTTCATCTGTATGTAATGCATGCTGCTAGTCTAGAGTGGAGTTCTAGTGTTTGCAGAAATTGATGGATTTGTTCCCTGTATCTGATACTTCATTGCTTTTTTTATTATTACTATTATTTTACTGGGAATTGCGTTTCTACCCCTTTTTGTTCTCATCCACCGAATTGTATTGAATGTTTCTCAGTAAAAGGATTTGAGTTCAGACAACTAGTTTTAACTGAGAAGGACAACAGCAGAGGAGATCTACGTTTTGGAAAAATAATAAGGATTGTTGCTGTTGTATGAAAAGAAGAAGGATGATTTTTTTTTCTTGATTCTACAGCCTAATCACTGATTACTATCTGTTGCAGTGCGACATAGGCAATATGTTATTTTACCAGTACTACTGTTACCACATTTCTACATTTCTGTGTGGTAATTTTTAGCTGGATAATTTTTCCTGGTGGAATTGTTTCATGAAACTATAAAAAACACTTTTTCTTGAGTACATATGGGTGATTTTTATATTGTTTTCTTCTCTTAGCTGTGAATTCTGAGGACAGGATTTCTTTTACCTGTATAAAGTGTATATGGGTGTGTAAGTGTCTCTCTGCAAGCCAAATTGCCAGACAAGAAATGTCCTATTTTGGGTTAAAATTTTGTGGCATATTTAATGACTAGCTTCCAAAATACAGTTAGGAAAGTTGATCGGACACATGTCAGACATTTCTGCTGGCAGGCTAGAGACAGTCATCTCTGTTGCTCTGGTGTTGATGCTGGAAATACATTATTCATCTCATGTCATTCATTGCTGGCAGCTGCAGTTTTGTTTGCAATTATTTTTACCTTTAATTTGACCGGTTGTGCTTATGATTTGCTTGTGAATGCTATTCAGATTGTTTATGCTTCTGGTGATACGCTGGATTCAGCCATTGCAAAGGTCTCAAAATAGTCTGAGTGCTGTCCTTACCATATGGTTTGCATTATACATGGTCTAGTGCTACTAGGTTAAATAGTGTCAAAAAAGAGCATCTCCTGAATAAGACTCCAAGTATAGCCATGGGAAATCTTATTTGGTTATAGTATTTGCTGTCCAGTTTTACCTCATCAAGAAAAAAACTAAAATCATACAGCAAACAGAATGCATGAGTCTCCTGCCCTTTCTTTACATATAACTGAACACTATCTTCAGAAAGATAAGTTTTCCATAGAGAAAATGTGTTTGTTTTGGTTACCAGCTTTCTCTTCAGCCTTTGTGTGTTTCCTAGTCTTTATGTTTTGAAAAGACAGAAGATAACATTTTGGGAAAGCGGTGTTGCATGACTGTGGACAACATGATGAGTTTTGTACATCTCTAGGTGAAATGCAGTCTTTTCATCAGCTATGGATGAATGCAGCATTTTTTTGCCTCAATGGCTTCTTGCAATTCAGAACTAAAAAATAAGTTTGAAAGGTTAAGATATTTTTGTTCTAAAATCTTGAGATATGTGGTAACCAGGAATAGTAGTTCTTTTATTAAAGCTATGGAGGTGTGGGGTTTTTTCCCCCCGAATAAGTCATTTTTAATTGCGAAATAAAAACTTTAGATTACTTCTTGCTTCTGGCTAATTATGTGGCAAGTTTAAAGTAGCTTTATTTATCTCTCCCATTGTTTTTTAAACATACTGAGTGTTTTTTTTAAAAATCCATTTAATTCCAGTGAAGAACTGAAACTCAGTGAAGCTTTGCTTTGTTTTTAGGCTATTTTTATGTGATACAGTCCATATATGTCTTTAACCTTTAAACTTTTCTGGTTTAATTCTCATTCTTACTTCATACATGTATTACCTTATGGAATAATACTGGGTGGATTCAACAATCCTGTAATTTGTGTAGGACAGTACATATACAGTTGGCATTTATCTTGCCTCTAAAACTGACATCATAATTTGGTTTGAGCTGGTATCAATAGTCACAGTGATAAACTGACAGCTAGTCTTTACCTCTGTCAAGGGACACTGTGATGGGTTGACCTTGGCTGGCTGTCAAATGCCCACCAGCTGCTCTGTCATTCCCCCTCCTGAACATGACAAGGGGAGAAAATAAGATTAAAAAGTTCATGGGTTGAGATCAAGACTGGGAGGTTGCTCATTAGTTACCGTCGCAGGCAAACCAGACTCGGCTTGGGGAAAATTGATTTAATTTATTGCCAATTCAAAGTAGAGTAGGATAGTGAGAAACAAACACAAAAACTAAAACACATTGCCCCCACCCCTCCCTTCCCAGGTTCAAGTTCACTCCTTTGTTCCTCTACATCATCCTCCCTGAGCGCTGCAGGGGGACAGGGAAGAGAGGTTGTGTTCGGTTCAGCACATATTGTCTCTGCTGTTCCTTCCCCCTCATGCTCTTCCCCTGTTCCAGTGTGGATCCTTTCCACGGGGTGCAGTCCTTCAGGAACAGACTGCTGCAGCATAGGTCCCCCACGGTGTCACTAATCCTACCAGCAAACCTGCTCCAGCGTGGGCTCCTCTCTTCATGGGGCCACAAGTCTTGCTAGGAGCCTGCTCCAGCGTGGGCTTCCCACAGGGTCACAGTCTTCTTTGGGTACCCACCTACTCTGGTGTGGGGTCCTCCATGGGCTGCAGGTGGATATCGGCTCCGGCACATGGAGCACCTCCTCCCCCGCCTTCTTCACCAACCTTGATGTCTGCAGAGCTGTTTATCCACATATTATTCCTCCTCTCTCTCTGCTGCTGTAGCACAGTAGGTTTTTTTCCCCTTCTTAAATATGTTTTCCCAGAGGCACTACCACCGTCGCTGATGGGCTCGGCCTTGGCCAGCAGCAGGTCCATCTTGGAGCTGGCTGGCATTGGCTCTGTCAGGCATGGGGGAAGCTTCTGGCATCTTACAGAAGCCATCCCTGTAATTCCTCCTCGCTACCAAAACCTTGCCATGTAAACCCAATGGAGGGGCAGTGCAGTTTGCCACAAGTAACCTGTAATGTCACACAAATGCAATGTTAAAGCATAAACCTTAAAAAATATACTGAAATTCTTTGTTTCCGTTAACAAAGCAAAATCTCTAATGTGGGAAAGAATCTGTAGACTTGAATGTGTCACACCTTTTCGCAACAGCTGATTACTTTCATTGCAAGGATTTTGTCTGATCTTAGTGGTTCCCTCTAAGAATAAACTTAGCATTTGGGAACTGTGCAAAATGAACAGCCTCTGATTAGTTTTACATTATAGCCACTTCTGTTTCCTCATATCAAGTTGGACTGAGGGCTTTACACCTTTTTGCCTTTTTGTAGCCATCTCCTTTCCCACTGCTTCACTCGAGTCTAACAGGCATGGTAAGAGCAAATAATAGGTAGCTGAGGTTGTTCTTGCATGCTGCCTTCCTCACCAGTTTCTCCTCCCCAGGAGTTCCTTCTCGTATTGCAAGGAGCAGAAATATCCTAATACATTAAAGGAAACCCACGCTTTTTTTTCTTTTGCTTTTTTTTCTTGCTTTTTCATTTAAAGAGAAAATGATGCTGAATAGTCCTTTACCTTCAGTAACTTGTTGAGAAATAAAAATTTGCTTTTTCAGCTTAAAACTGTAGATTTGCCTCTTGGTTCTTCTTCTAATAACTTTTCACAAACAGGTGTTTTAAGATCAGCTTTGTGCTTAGGTGGGTGTTACGAAGGAGACTAATGACTGAGACTTTGTTTGCCAATACGTGTAACACCTGCAGAAAAGCATTTTCTTCAAAACCCCATATCCTAGGAGATAACATATGAATGTTTCACACAATGGTTTTATTTAGACCTACACAGCTGACTTCATTATTCATAAACATATTTCTTGGCAGTTATCATGTGAATAAACTGGGCTTGTATTAATTTTTTTTCTTCAGGCATTTCCTTTTGTTATGTACAAATACTAGAAGGATGTAGTTTGTTTCCGTAATAATACTTAACGCTTACGTAGTGCCTCACATTATTTAAAAATGCATTACACTTTTCTTTTTCAGCTTCCTTTAAAATAGCTTCCTTCTCCACTTCTACTTCTGTTGTATTTGTCTGTAGTGCACACCTTCATTCTAGTTAGGATTAAGAACGTAAGAGGATTTTATTTTCTTTGATCATTTGATTGTTTAAGCTCCAATTTATTCAGAATTACATATTGACTTTCCCAGACAAATTTCTTGCTTTGCAAGTGAGTTTTATCTTCTTTTTACCTTGTTGTGAGGAAATGGTTAGGGCCCCTGATAATTGATGCACATTGATATAATTCTGGTTTTGTGTTGGTTACTGTTTTTGCAGGCTGAGCAGAGATAAATCATCCTTCTGTAAAGCACTGACTGCAATTGTGTGTTAGTCTGCGTGTGAGTGGAGATAAGGTGTGATAGGATTTTGTTTTCTGTGCACAGCATGATTCTCAGTTCATTTCTGCCTTCTTGAGCTGAGGAAAACTATAGTAACAGAAGTTGCTGTGTTCAGGCCAGTAAAGTAATAGCATCCTTAAGAGAAGATTCGTCATTAACGTAGCTTTGGTTGAAGGGTCATGAGGGTGTTCAACAGCTTAGGTCGTTACACCTAGATTGAACTTCTGGAAGGGCTGAGTGATGCTCAATCAGGTAATTTTGGCTTCCAGTTCAAGTACCGCTTACCTATTCTCCCTAAAGATTGAAATGGCTTCTTCATGATAGTAGAGTAGAGATGGCAAATCGTATTTAGCTTCTAGGATTAAGTTATGAAAGACTTCACTGTACAAGGCAAATGTTTTCAGTAATCTAGCAATTATATTAAACCATTTCTGTGTGGTTTCGACTCTGTAGTAGACAATCCATTTTTCTTTTCTTAATTAGGTCTTTGCTACTGTGCTGACTCACCCAAAATGTCCATAGAAGAATAATGGAAGCCCCTGAATACCTTGATTTGGATGAAATAGATTTTAGTGATGATATATCGGTAAGTACAAGTCTTATTTTATTTGTTCAAGTTGAGACAATTTAGATATCTCAATCTTGATATAGCAAACAACACTACTGTTAGAAGCCATGCTCCTGTTTACCTCATATATAGAAATGTTTAAATAGGTTGAATCTAGAATAAAATAAGGTGTTTTATAAGGCAAGTCTCTAATAAGGTTGGAAGGAAAACTCCTTCCAAGGATTCCTCTTCTTCAGCTAGTAAAAATGACTTGCAAATCAAATCAATAAATGAGTTTTATTTCTTGGTTGCTTATCTACTCTGTTGTCTTGAATGAGTTATATGCGCTCTAATGCTAGCCTTAAACATCAAAATGGTAAGTTTAGCATTTTTTAATTGAATGTATTTCAGTTGTAAAAAAATTCCTGCCTCTCACCTCTGAATTGCTCCTTTTTCATGTAAGTAGTTACTCTGCCCTTTCCACCAGTAGCCA
Organism: Dromas ardeola; assembly: GCA_013398915.1. Taxonomy (NCBI): domain Eukaryota; kingdom Metazoa; phylum Chordata; class Aves; order Charadriiformes; family Dromadidae; genus Dromas; species Dromas ardeola. The sequence goes on from VYZM01014747.1 coordinate 135,125, forward strand.
CTTCCAAATACAGTGAGATTTTATCAGTAGGTGTGATGCAGCTCCCTGTGACGTGGTAGAGTACAGAAAGAAGCAGAAAGAATTCCAGGGGTTCATAGACAGCACTGATCCTTATTGTCACAACTAAGCCAACTGCAGCTGTAATTGCAAGTAAAAATGCCGTTCGTCTACATTGTTAGTGGTTCTTACAGGAAGCAGTGATACAGTATATTCTGTTACTCATAATAATACTCCTACTGCCAGTGTTTCTGCTTTTTGTGTAATAGAGTTGTTAATGTGCTGAATGTCTGATTAACAATAGACTTGAATACATAAATTAAATCCACTATAAGAAAAACTTTTAATTCAATTTTCAGATCAAAGAAGGTGTGCCACCATCTCCTTCCATGCTTTTCATAATTGTATAGTTTTATTTCCTTTTTTTTTTTTTTTGTTACAAAGTGCCTGTTTTTCTCTGTAGCATTTGGGACTCTTGATTCATTTTAAAACATTCCAGATGCTTTATTTGCAGACAGATTCCTTTTGGAGAGGATTTTTTTTTTTTACCTATTGTAATGTTTAAATTTTTATTAAAGAGGAATATGGCAAATGCCCAAAATACTACAAGACAATGAGCCAATCTTAAGCGAATACCTTATTCTGGGCAACTTTCTTTTTATTACTGTTATATGCTAGATCATGTCCTGGTATCTGTTTCTATACTCAGTTTTGTAAAACTGTAAAACATAATAGATGTAACCTCTCCGTGTCTCTCCCATTGTGGCTGTTGCTGCATACTGGTGGGTTAGGTTACTCACTTTTCCGCTGAACAGCTCAGGCTGCCTGTTTTAATAGGCTGTTCTTTCATTGGATGCTGAATCTTGAATAAAAAATCATCATAAATTATAGAAGGTGCAGTTTTACTCTCTGCTTTAGCGGGTAAGAGAACAAAGGATTTGTAGCCAGAATCCAGATTAACAAGAGAATTCATGGCTATTCTAGTGCCCTGCTCATACCTCACCGTATACAATTTAGAGATACCTGACCTTCACATTTTATCATTAGCCTGCTGTGGAAGGAGCAGCTGCACAGCATCAGTGTTAGCAATTTATATTGTTCCTGTTAGCCCTCTGGTTCTAATCCAGTGCAGAAAAGTACTGACTAAAAATAATGGCAGCAGGAAGGCTGTTAAAATGATGCACTTATAAATGTACCTCAGTTAGAAAGCCACTGTGTTTAGTTCGGACCCTGTGTTCAGACCACATTTCAGCCAAAACAACCGAAATGTAATAGACTTAAAAAATAGACAGGAATTTGTTTTAAAAGGCAAACAGATATGTAAGGTTTTATTTCATTTTTTCAGTTTATGTTGCATGTGCACATCAGAAAATGGAACTGTACATTTCTCCAATAGCGTAGACTCATAGAATGGTTTTGGTTGGAAGGGACCTTCAAAGGTCATTTAGTTCCAACCCCCCTGCCATGGGCAGGGACTCAAAGCCCCATTGTGTGATGGGTTGATGTTGTCTGGCCACCAGGTGCCCTTTTCTGGCCACCAGGTGCCCACCAAGCTGCTCTATCACTCCCCCTCAATCAATAAGACGGGGAGAAAAATATGACAAAAAGGTCATGGATCAAGATAAGGACAGGGAGATCACTCACCAATTACCGCCATGGGCAAAAAAAGACTCAATTTGGGAATATTAATTTAATTTATCGCCAATGAAACAGCGTAGGATCATGAGAACAAATCTAAGAACACCTTCCCCCCACCTCTCCCCTCCCCAGCCCTTCCCAGGCTCAGCTTCACTCCTGACTTCTGTACCTCCCTGCCCCGCTAAGCGCACGGGGACAGGGCGAATAGGAGTTTCATCCAGTTCATCACATGTTGTCTGTGTCAGTCCTTCCTCTGCTCTTCTTCTGCTCCTGCAGGGGGTCCCTTGCATAGGAGACAGTCCTACATAAACTTCTCTAATGTGGGTCCTTCCCACGGGCTGCAATTCTTCATGAACTGCTCCAGCGTGGGTCTTTTCCACGAGGTGCAATCCTTCAGGAACAGACTGCTCCAGTGTGGGTCCCCCACAGGGTCACAGGTCCTGCCAGCAAACCTGCTCCTGCATTGGCTCCTCTCTGCAGGCCACAGTTCCTGCCAGGAAACTGCTCCATCATGGGCTCTCCACAGGCTGCAGGTTCCTCCAGAGCACATCCACCTGCTCCAGCATGAGGGCCTCTATGGGCTGCAAGGTGCATATCTGCTCCACCATGGTCTTCTCCATGGGCTGCAGGGGAATCTCTACTCCAATGCCTGGAGAATCTCCTCCCCCTCCTTCTTCACGGACCTTGGTGTCTGCAGAGTTATTTCTCACACATTTTCTCACTCCTCTCTACCAGCTGCTCTTGTGAAGTGTTTTTTTCCCCTTTCTTAAATATGTTGTCTCAGAGGTGCTACCAGCATCACTGATGGGCTCAGCTTTGGCCAGTGGTGGGTCCATCTTGGAGTCAGCTGGAACTGGCTCTGTCCCACATGGGGTCAGCCCCTGGTGTCTTCTCACAGAAGCCACCTCTGCAGCGTCCCCTGCTAGTTTGCCACGTAAACCCAATACAATCATCAATGACAGGCACCCACCACTTCTCTGGGCAACTTGTTCCAGCATCTCACCACCCTCATTGTAAAAAATTTCTTCCTTATATTAAATCTAAATTGGAGTTTTTCAATTGCCCCTTGTTCTGTCACTATAGGCCATGGTAAACAGTCTTTCTCTATTTTTCTTATAAGCCCCCTTTATATATTGAAAGACCATAAGAAGGTCTCCCTGCAGCTTTCTTTCCTCCAGGATGAACAACACCAGCTCTCTCAGCCTTTCTTCATAGATGAGGTGTACCAGCCCTCTAATCATTTTTTGACCCTCCTCTGAACCCACTCAACAGGTCCATGTCTTGTCTTTCTTGTACTGGGGCCTCCAGGGCTGGATGCAGGTGGGGTCTCCTGAGAGCAGAGTGGAGGGGGAGAATCACCTCCCTCACCCTGCTGGCTGTACTCTTTTTTGTGCAGACCAGGATATGATTAGCATTCTGCTCTGCAAGTGCACGTTGCCAGCTTATGTCCAATTTTTCATCTACCTGTATCCCGAAGTCCTCCTCTGCAGTGATGCTCTAAATCCCTCAGTCTGTCCTGATACTCGTGGTTGCCCTCACCCGAGTGCAGGACCTTGGCCTTGTTGAACTTCATGAGGTTTGCATGGGCCCAGTCCTCAAGCTTGCCAGGGTCCCTCTGGATGGTATCCCTTCCCTCAAGTGAATCAACTGCACCACTCAAATTGGTGTCATGTGAAACTTTCTGAGGGTGCACTCAATCCCACTGCCTATGTCATTGATGAAGGTATTAAANGTGCACATCAGAAAATGGAACTGTACATTTCTCCAATAGCGTAGACTCATAGAATGGTTTTGGTTGGAAGGGACCTTCAAAGGTCATTTAGTTCCAACCCCCCTGCCATGGGCAGGGACTCAAAGCCCCATTGTGTGATGGGTTGATGTTGTCTGGCCACCAGGTGCCCTTTTCTGGCCACCAGGTGCCCACCAAGCTGCTCTATCACTCCCCCTCAATCAATAAGACGGGGAGAAAAATATGACAAAAAGGTCATGGATCAAGATAAGGACAGGGAGATCACTCACCAATTACCGCCATGGGCAAAAAAAGACTCAATTTGGGAATATTAATTTAATTTATCGCCAATGAAACAGCGTAGGATCATGAGAACAAATCTAAGAACACCTTCCCCCCACCTCTCCCCTCCCCAGCCCTTCCCAGGCTCAGCTTCACTCCTGACTTCTGTACCTCCCTGCCCCGCTAAGCGCACGGGGACAGGGCGAATAGGAGTTTCATCCAGTTCATCACATGTTGTCTGTGTCAGTCCTTCCTCTGCTCTTCTTCTGCTCCTGCAGGGGGTCCCTTGCATAGGAGACAGTCCTACATAAACTTCTCTAATGTGGGTCCTTCCCACGGGCTGCAATTCTTCATGAACTGCTCCAGCGTGGGTCTTTTCCACGAGGTGCAATCCTTCAGGAACAGACTGCTCCAGTGTGGGTCCCCCACAGGGTCACAGGTCCTGCCAGCAAACCTGCTCCTGCATTGGCTCCTCTCTGCAGGCCACAGTTCCTGCCAGGAAACTGCTCCATCATGGGCTCTCCACAGGCTGCAGGTTCCTCCAGAGCACATCCACCTGCTCCAGCATGAGGGCCTCTATGGGCTGCAAGGTGCATATCTGCTCCACCATGGTCTTCTCCATGGGCTGCAGGGGAATCTCTACTCCAATGCCTGGAGAATCTCCTCCCCCTCCTTCTTCACGGACCTTGGTGTCTGCAGAGTTATTTCTCACACATTTTCTCACTCCTCTCTACCAGCTGCTCTTGTGAAGTGTTTTTTTCCCCTTTCTTAAATATGTTGTCTCAGAGGTGCTACCAGCATCACTGATGGGCTCAGCTTTGGCCAGTGGTGGGTCCATCTTGGAGTCAGCTGGAACTAGCTCTGTCCCACATGGGGTCAGCGCCTGGTGTCTTCTCACAGAAGCCACCTCTGCA